>CAJGYO010000186.1:0-177710 GCA_904845875.1 Miscanthus lutarioriparius
GCAGGTCCATGAGGGACCCTAGGTTTATGAACCCAACAAAAGGCTATCTGGCTTGTGGGTTTATTGCATCTGCAGGAGCATTACTAAATGTGCATCCTTATATTCAGTTTTATTAGCAGTAATTATTGATTCATTAACTAACCATTCTATGTAAGCACCTATACTACTTTCAAGCAGGTGGTAATCAATCAGAACCATTTTACCTTCTTTCATGTTCTAGCTCTTACTACAGTGCTAGATCATAGTCATGTCATACCGCATCACGCAGCGATTCGTGAAACAATGTATCACAGCTAGGTACCCCGAAACACACGCCCCACTTGTACCCCAGGCACAAGCAAGACCAACCTACCACTCTCCTGTCCTGGGGTCTAGGTCTCATCCAAACTTGGACTCTAAGCCCCCGCTCCCGAGTCCCGAACTCAGTGCAGTGCTTAGACCTCCACCATCCCCACCTCCAATCAATCGGTCTGGAAAGAGCCAGAACCCATGATAAGAGAGTGATAAGTCTTCCCACTCCTATAAGCAAGTATGTGCTTAGGATAATAAGTCTGTGACCTGACTACCATCCACACCAATGGACGGTCCTTAACAAACACAGGCGGGACAAACACAACCAGAGCCTTGCTTAGTTGCCTAAACAGTCCATGTCCATCCAAAGTACAGTCCCGCCCAATCTCTAATTATTATCCATATATATTTCATGTGATAGTAACATGATAATAGTAACAATAATATCCTTTCCTATCTCTCGCGAGTGATAGGCAATCACTCGACTTCTACCGGAGTCCTGTAGCATAGCAATCTACATGATCATGTCATACTAGTAAGACTCATAGGATAAGGATATATATATGCAAGTGGGTTTCATTCAACTCCTTAAACTTAATGCACAAGCATAAAATAAAGTGCAGAATATTAGGGGTTATGCACCGGGGCTTGCCTGTGTAAAATATAACCAAGTTAGCTTTTCATCATGGTGGCATGATCATCAAGTCACCATCTGCTTCTGCTACTCCAAATGACTCCACGATCCATCGTTGTTCCTATTATGGTATACGTGGACACAAGCAAGTGCAGAGACGTACTGCACCGAGCTTGACAGCGTAGGCGATGGCTTGCTCTGCCGCCATCGTCGTAGTTCCTCGGCGTGCTGTTGCGCAAACACGAGGGCCCCTGCACGCGGGTCTGGAGGGGTGTGAGTTTGCGCAGACTCCGCAACGACCGACGACTTTCTCAGAGCGTCCACCATAGCGCACTCCCAGGACAGACGGTGGCTAGGTGCCATGTCGCCAATGCTGGAGCCGTCATTGTCACCCTCATCATCCGAGAGTTCGTGGAAAGTGGTAGGAGCATACCTCACCATTCCCACGAATTCGGATGTGTGGGGGGATGGCGACAGCATCCCTCGGAGCCCCCGAGCGCACGCATCCACGGGGGATGCGAAGCCATAGGGCAACTGATCGTATGGTGTTCGTGGTGCGGTAAATACGGTCCCTCCGGATAATCGGCGGGAGATAGTAAATAGAGAGTAAATAATAGTATGCATATTACTCATAGCGGGGTTTGAGTAGAGAGTTTGCTCGGAATGAAGCGCAGATGCCACGTCGTCGAAGTTGTGCGTCCGGAGTCGATGGAGGGCGCCCCTCCGATGGGTGCCGAAACGAGTGCCTCCTAGCGGAGGTGTAGTATGCCGAGCCGGTCGGTGACGAAGTCCTGGTTTTCAAGGAGGAAGGTCTGGGATGGCTCGAAGACGGGTGGAACCCACATCCCAACTGGTGGGAGAGCGGGAAACTCGAGTGAGCCGAAGCAAATCGTATCGCCTGAGCCCGCCATGGAGAAGGTGGCGGAAAAGTGGGCCATCCGATGACCAAAAAGTGTTGAACATACAACGTCTTCCCCACGGACGGCGCCAACTGTCTGTGCAGAAAGTGACCAACAAGTAAATATTTTTAGTTTTGCCATACGTTATGATCGGAGTTGGCCTAGCACTCAATGACACAGGGTTTATACTAGTTCAGGCAATGCGCCCTATGTCTAGTTTGAGTCGGTCGGTGACTTTATTCCTAAGCCCAAGTGCTCAAAATTTGTAGTGGGGTTACAAACGAGAAGGAGAAAGATGGGGTGTACAAGAGGTCCGGTCGGCTCCGGTCGGAAGGGCCGAGAGCGACAGGAGCTCCGCTATGAGCTAAGTGTTCAAGCGTGTGCTTGAGGTCTGAACCTAGCAGTTCTGTGGTTGTGAGCTAGCGAACTTGATCGATCTAATGAATCTGGAATCACTTGAATCAACCTGGGTTAACTGAGTTTCTTGGAAGAGAGCGCACCCCCTTTTATACATGAAGGGGATGGCCTTACAAGTGACAGGGAGATAGTACATATGCTTCTAAACCTTGTTTCCCACGCCGCCAGGTACAGGATGATGGTAGGCGCCCACAACATTGTTGGAGGTCAGATGCACGTGGGAGGTTACGTCGTCTTTGTTCGGGTATGGCAGATGTCGGTACCTACATATACTGTTGATGCCTAGAGGCATGTGAGGAGTTTCACCATGTTCACTCGGTACGGTAAATCCTGGCACCCATGGCACTGTCAATGCCCAGAGGCATGTGGGGGGAGCCTTACCGTATGGGAGTTAATGGCGCCCACAATACTGTAGGGGAAAATGTCGGCGCCTACAACACTGATTGTGTTAGGGAGGTTGCAGGGTACTGTTTCTGCAGGTGTACAGGGTATGGTCCCTGGTATTGAGGTTTGACTTTGTGCGCCCTGCCTTACTTTCTCTGTTCGTTTCCTGGTCTTTTCCGAGCGGGTGTCCCCGGTCGGTTTGTCCCAGCCGGTTCTAATTGCGCTAGTCGGAGAAGAGCAATGAGCAAGGTATTCACGTACCCCGGTCGGAGACGTGGGGTCGGAGTTGGAAGTAGTGCTTTGGCCAGGCCTTCCGGTTGGAGAGGCAGTCCAGAGGCAGGCTGGAGACCAAAGCGACTGCTTCGGTCGGAGAGGTGGGTCGAAGTCGGAAGGCGGGTACCATTCCTCCTCGGCCAGGCCTTCTGGTCGGTGATTGGATCGCCCTCCTAGCCTGTTGTTCTGATACTTGGGCCGGCCCATGAGTTACGCGTTGTCTGCTTGGGCCGAGCCTTTATTGGGAAACCGGTCCACGAGGGACCCCGGGTTTATGAACCCGACACATCAAATATTTTAGTTAAAATACATAAATATATCTAAAGTAACAATCTATATAATTTATATGTTATGGTTACTAATATGGTTTTAAATAATTTGTTAGTATCCTTAGTATATGAGTTATTAAGAAACTATTTTTATGTGATGAAACATAACATATGTATTTTAATGCTCATGCATGTTGGCACGACCCATATATTTACTTTAATCAAATCTTACTATATTAATATTGATAGAGGTGGGGTAATGTAGAAACATATGCATGCTCTATTCGTTATCTAAACAATTTTGATAATAGGAGATGGTGATAATTTAGATATAGATTTGATGAGGTATTTACTTTTTTAATGATGCGATGAAAATTGAGTTATGTAAATCATCGATCATAATATAAGAGGACGTCAGTACTTAAATGCAAATTTTGGTCTACTTTAAATCATGTTTCTTAATGACATATGTGGGTAATATAAATTAGAGTCATGAGTTAGTTTATATTGTTTTACACAATAGCAGAAACAGATAATTATTTAGAAAACAGAATAGATCTAATAGCTATTATTATTATTATCAATGATGATTAGGTTATACCTAATTGATGGTAAGATGTATCTGATTTTTATGAGAATTTCTAAAATCTATCTTTTTTCCAATCAAGTCTTGTGAGGATTAACATGCAGGCTCCAGCTAATTAGAATTTCAAGTATTTATCTTTTTTCTAGTGTGATATTGCATTTAGTTAAAATCTAGTCTTAAGATATATAAACTCTTGTCACAACCCTTTTTGTGTTTTGGTAAATCTATAACTAATCTTTTAACTTTTAATCAAGCTGTTATAATTTTTCACATGGTAATTAGATATTCCAATTTATTCAATTTTTTTATTAAAAAGAGTATCCTAGTA
Organism: Miscanthus lutarioriparius; assembly: GCA_904845875.1. Taxonomy (NCBI): domain Eukaryota; kingdom Viridiplantae; phylum Streptophyta; class Magnoliopsida; order Poales; family Poaceae; genus Miscanthus; species Miscanthus lutarioriparius. The sequence goes on from CAJGYO010000186.1 coordinate 4,082, forward strand.
CTATTTTTTCCACATAAGTTGAAAGTCGACATGCATCCCGACATTAAACATGTTGAATTTGTTATATCATAGGATTATATGTGTGTAGTATTATTTATATATCACAGAGTGCGTAAAATTAAATTAATAATATTATTATGACATACTCCCTCCGTCCCACATTATTTGCACGTATGCGATTCAAAAATTTTCCCAAAATGATCGGTCGAGATAGCTGGATGCAGAACATAGTCTGACACAGTCTGACGGCCGGCACTTCCTGGCCACTCGTTCTCTTTTCCCATTCATCGATTTATTACTTTAAAAAAAACGGACGCTCAGCCTTATCTGTTCGCTCCGTCTCTCGATGGTTCCGTCGCTTATTTGCAAGCTATTCCTCTTCCGTCGCTTTGGCACTCCGCATAGCGGCCAAACCCATTCCATCCCGGTCGTGCATAATGGAACCAAAGCGTCGGCGCTCTCGTGAAGCCGGCTCGGCCGAGTAGGCGGCACGCTGGGCTCAGCTCTGCCGGTGGAGCCCGGCCCCCGGCCGCCACGAGCAAGACGATCTCGTCCCCAGCGCCGCCATCGAGAGAGAAGCAGCATTTGGACCTCGCCGGCCGCCATGTGCATGGGTTCCAGCGTTGCCGTCGCCTATGATGTTGGACCTGGACCTCATAACGCCGCCCACACAGGCTCGGCTCGGCCGATGGAGCCCGTCCGGCTGCCACGGCACCGCGACCAGCCGCACAGCTTGACGCCGCTCGCCGACGAGGGCTCGGCTCCGGCCGGCGGAGCCCGCAACAACTGTAGTGCTTGTGAGTGGAAAAAGCTCGTCCTCGTCGGCATGGAAAGCGGAGGTGAGGCCCGGCGTCGATGGTGGCGAGGCACCTCGGCGCCCATGGTGGCGGGGCCGGAGCCGACTGCCACGGCCGCAAGTGACGAGAGACAAAGAAAGGCTGTGTGAGAGCCTTGAGGGAGTGGTGTGACCGTGTGGTGGGACGAGTCACGGGAGGAAGGGGCTGATATTTACAGGGTCATTTTTGTAATTTCGCATACACCTTGGTTAGCGTGCCCACTCCTAGACGTGCAAATAATGTGGGACGGAGGGAGTAATGTTTTAGTAAAAATGTATAAACTTATTTAAAATAATAACCTATAAAATTTATTATGATGGAATATTAATATAAAGTGTAGATTTCAAAGTTTTTTGTTTATTTCACAATGACATATATGGATAGGTTATATGCAAACTTAGAATATTACTTTGCATTATCTTTCATAATGATAAAGGTGGATAATTTATAAAATCATTAGGAGATATTTCATAATGGTAGATGTGAGTCATTTAACTTTTTGGGGGAATTAACATGTGAGTAATTTAGATATAAAGTTAGAGGATTATTTCAAATTATCTTTCATAATGACAAAGCAAGGTATTTTAGACGCAATGTTAGGGGGTTATTTTAAAATATGTTTCATAATGGGTAAGGTGGGTAATTTAGATGCAAATTTAGGGGGTTAGTAAAATTATTTTTCATAATAGCATATATGGGTAATTTACATATAAATATAGGGGGTTATTTTGAATTATCTTTTGTAATGGCAGAGGTGGGTAATTTACATGCAAAATGAGGGGGTTACATTATGTATTTTTCATAATAACAGTGTGAAAGGTCCTAATGGCTAGAGGAGGGGTGAATAGCCTATTAAAAATTTCTACAACAACACTTAGCAAACCGGTTAGACAAATATGAGACGAAGCAAGTGTTGCGCTAGCCTACTAAAAATGCAAGCCACCTACCACAATTCTAATTTCTATAGTCTCTATCCACACAATGGCTATGTCACTACACTAAGTTAGTGAGCTCTCAAAGACTAACTAAAGAGTCTCACTAACCACAAATCCCGATGCAAGTTAGCTCTCAAAACTAATTACACTAAAGAGCTTAGCTTACACACTAGGAATGTAATACAAGAGAGAATGACGATCATTATACCGACGTATCAAGGTATGAGCCAATCACAAGATGGAGACAATCAATCATAAGATAGCCAATGAAATCCTCGGACAAGGTGACACAAGATTTTTATCGAGGTTCACTTCCTTACCGGCAAGCTAGTCCTCATTGTGGCGATTCACTCTGTAAGGAAAATGGACCCTTGGCCCATTTACTTTAGATTTTGGTGTTTGATGACCAACACAACCAAATTGGACTAATGAATTTGCAAGTGTTTGTTTTATAGTCCAATAGGGTGCAAGACGTGACTTGGACGAAGGCGACATGATGATCCGATGATCAACACCTTAAGCAAGACTTTAGAAGCACAAGTGAAGACCCAAGATATCAAGTAAAGTCCAAGCATGAAGATTGGAACCAAGCCGTATGCAAGATCGCGAAGAAACGAGCTCACTGTGGTTACCGAACGCTGGACCGGACGCTGGACAAGCGACCGAACGTTGCGACCGGACGCTGGGTGGAGACTCGGCAGATAGGTGACCGAACGCGAGGACCGGACGCTGGCGGCAACCGACTGGACACAGGGCATCAGCGTCTGATCGAGTAAAGAGAGGTTCTAGGCGTGCGAAACTGTGACCGGACGTTGGCAGCGTCCGATCGGTAGTTCGCGGCTGCAACGGTCGGGACGACCGGACGCGTCCGGTCAAGACGATTCAGTGTCCGGTCAGTAGCAGAATTGCGGGAGTTCGACCCCAACGGCTACTTTCTCAGTGGGGCTTATAAATACAATCCACAGCCGGCCATTTGAGTAGTGTGGAGCTGAGAAAACATACCAAGGGTGTTGATACACCATTTTAGTGATCTCCACTTGCATAGTGCTTAGTGTTTCATCAGGTGATTAGCGTAGGTGCTTTGCAAAGTGCTTCGGTTGATTAGACCATCGCTTATGCGCTTGCTCTAGGTGTATGCCTAGTGTTTAGTGAGGTTTGCATACCTCTTGCCACCCCGTGCTTGCGAGCACAAGAGTTGTACATCGGAGGGGCTTGAAGTCTTGCGAGATCGCACCAACCGCGTTTGTGGTGCGGCCGCCACTATGTACCGAAGCAAACAAGGCATGTGGCATTTTGGCCGAAAGCTTGATAGTGAAGACGGCGGGGAGCATCCGGGAGACGCTTGCCGGAAGGCACATCGGAGACCCACTTACGCGTGGGGAAGGCCCGAGGCTATCCACAGAGTTACCCGACCGGGAGCTTGGTCCTTGCGAGGGATTCCTTGCGAGGGGCTCCAACGAGGACTAGGGGGGAAGCTTGCGCGCTTCTTCTCGATACCTCGGTAAAAATACCAGAGTCGTCGATGGGAGTTTGCATATCTCTACCTTGCTCTTTAAGCTTCCGCATTTACATTGATCATATTATTATCATTTGCGGTAGAGATAGCAACACACTAGCAAAACCGTAGTTGCACATCTAGATAGATTATCTTTTGCATATGTTTTGCTAGAGGTAGAAAAAGAGGCCATAGTTTTGGAGTTAGAATTTCAAGTTGCCTAATTCACCCACCCCTCTTAGGCGTCCATGTGTCCTACAAGTGGTATCAGAGCCGGTTGGCTCATATTTGGACCTTTGGCTTAACCGCCGTTGAGCCGACGCTATTTAGAGTGGTTGGGATGGATACCGCTAGGCCTCCACAATTTGACGGCACCAACTTCCTCTATTATAAGGCTAGAATGGCTTGCCATCTTGAGGCGGTTGATTTAGGTGTATGGAGAGTCACTCGTGACGGAATGAAACCCATTAAGAATCCCAAAAAACCATGAAGAGTGATGAAAAAGAATTGCATTTTAATGCTAGAGCTAAAAATTGCTTGTTTGAATCTTTTAGCATGGATGTTTTTAACCAAGTATTCACTTTAAATACGGCACATGAAATTTGGTTAAAACTCCAAGAGCTCCATGACAGCACAAGTAATGTCCGTGAGCAAAAACATTGTCTAGCTAAGCAAAATTATGATTCATTTGCTATGAATGATGATGAGCTTGTTCGTGATATGTATTCTCGATTGAATCTAATTATCAATGAGCTCCATTCAATAGGATTATTAAAGCTAGATGATGCGGACATCGTAAGGAAGATCATCTCCGTTCTACCACAAAAGAAATATACAAGCATAATCACCATCCTTCACAACATGGAGAACTTGAGCACCATGACCCCAGGCATTGTCATTGGCAAGCTAGTGGCATTTGAAATGTCACGTAAGATGGGTCAAGGAGAAGCATCTTCATCAAGCAAAGGCAAAGCTCTCGCTTGTAGCAAGAAGAAAAAGATGAAGGGCAAGAAAGTTGAGTCAAGCTCAAGCTCAAGCTCCTCAAGTGAAGAAGAAGATGATGATGATGATGATGATGAACAAGAATCAAGTGATGATGATCAATCTTCCTCCTCCACCTCCGACCTTGATGAAGAATCAATCAAACTTATCAAAAAGGTGGAGAAGATGATCATAAGGCTCAATGTCAAGGGTGTGCCCATCCAAATTCAAGACCTCATTTTCACTAATCAAAGAAACGAGCAAAGAAAGAGAGGATGCTATGGATGCGGCGAGTTGGGGCACTTTGTGGAAGTTTGTCCAAACAAGCCCACACCCAAGACAAAGAAGAAGACGTGCAAGAACAAATCCCTCACATCAATAAGATCATGGGATGATTCTTCAAGTGAAGAAGACCATCACAAGAGGCGAGGGCGCAAGCACTCATCATCTAGCTCTTCACATATGTGCCTTATGGCACGAGGTAACGAAAGCTCTTCCTCTAGTGAGAGTGATAGTGATGATGATATGCCTTCTTATCATGAGATTGTGCAACAAAATCTTAAATATGCTAAAGTTTACACTAGTCAACAAAATAAGCTCAAAAGTTTAAAAGAAAAGCTAGATAGTTCACAAGAAGCATACAAAACTTTGCTTGAACAATATGAGAACTTTGCTAATCTCAATGTTGAACTATCTACTAAAATTGAGCAACTTAAGACTAGTGCAACATCAAATGAATGCACAATCAATGATGAGCAACTTGCAAAGAAAAATTAAAAATTAAAAAAAAAGTTAGCTAGTTCACAAGATGCTTATAAAAGTTTGCTTGCTAAAATGGAAACTATGTGCAAACATTGTGATGAGCTAACTAATAAAGTTGCTAATCTTGAAGCCGTTAATTCAACCCTCACCAAGGCATCTAAAAAGAAAAATTCCTCGGTTAACATGTCAAAAACAGATGTCTCTACTTCTTGTGATGACTTATGTTTAGACTCATCTTTATGCAACCAAGCTTGTGTTGAGAAAGTTGTTGTAGATACATGCACACAAGAGGTTGCAAAGGAAAATGAGCAACTAAAGCAAGAAGTAGCTCGCCTCACTAAGGACTTGACTCAAGTAAAAGGCAAGGCGAAGCAAACTCAACTTCATCAAGATAACACCGTCAAGGGAGTGAAGAAGCTTGATGAAGGACAAACTGTGGTTTGCTACGTGTGCCACAAGGAAGGACACAAGTCCTATGAGTGCAAGGTGAAGAATGAGGGAGGAGAAAAGAAGAAAGAGAAAAAGCAAACAAGCAAGCTCTCCAACACCTACACCAACAAGGTGGACAAGAAAGCCTCCACACCTTATCTCTTGAAGAAGAAGAAAAATGACAAGGTGGTGGCCATCAAGGTGAACAAGCAAACCAACAATGGGGTCAAACGCTTTTGGGTGCCAAAGGAAATCATATCCAATATGAAAAGCACCAAGAAGGTTTAGATCCCGAGAGGGAAGTGAGAAGTCCATCGGACGACGGGGAATTTGGAGACTTGGCAAAGTATGGGTGCATTTTATGGGGTGCATCATGTTGGACAAAATCATTGCCAAGTGGGTTAGTGAATACTATGGACCCAAATTCTCCTTCCCATGTTAGGTAACTAGATGTCATTACTTTCCATGAGTATTTATTTCAATTGATATTTCCTTTAATTGATATCTTTAAGCATCTAGTTATCTTCAATGCCTATGTTTGCATTTACATGTTTAAATCATTTGCCATGCATACAATAGGCATATCTTATGGTAGGCTTGCTCGGTTTCATTCTTAGCCCTTGGAGCAAACCTACATGGTTTAAAATTGATTAGAAGCACGGCACATAGCTTGTCTTACAATTTTTTAACTAATATGTGCCAAAGTCCAAATTGTAGATAATTTTCTCCCAAATATCATCTTCAAATAGTATTTTGATTCTAAAATCAATGTGCATGAGTACTACAAGTATTCCACGCTTGCATGCACAAATTTAGGGGGAGGATCATCTATAAGATGGATGCTTTGAGACTAGCACATTTTCAAGTTTATAATGTGTGTAGTAGTCTCATTGCAAGAAAAATGGAGTCCCCGGAGATAAGCATCATTCTTCATTCGGTATCATCATGTTGACTTCATTTTGATATTTATATGCTTTCTCCATGCATTATATAGATTAAACTCCTTTGTGCAATAATTTGCCAAATATGCATATGCTTTGCCTTCTATCATATGTATGCATTTATTTAGGGGGAGCTTAGTCTATATAATGTGAGAGTCAAATTTTGTGATCTATCCAATTCTATATACAAAGGATTACAAAGTTTGACCCTCCCTTGTGCTACTAATGTCTTCCTTTTCGGTGTTTGATTCCAAAGAGGGAGAATTTGGAGGACCAAAGACAAGCATTAAGTTAATGTCTACAAATGGTAATGGTCCAAGAAAGGGAGGATAGTGGATTATGGATTAGTCTAAGTAATGAGGAGAATTTATAGGAAGCAAGACTTTAATCCATAATGCCACATGGGGACATTTGCAAGGGCAAGTTAGGTCTTCAATTGGTATCATAGTCTTTCAAGTAGTATCTCTTAGCATCATATAACCTTGCCCCTTGCATTGCATCCTAGCAAGTAGATAGTTTTTTAAATTAAAAAATTTTATTATTTGCGTGCTTTGGTCGTGTTGTCATCAATCACCAAAAAGGGGGAGATTGTAAGGAAAATGGACCCTTGGCCCATTTACTTTGGATTTTGGTGTTTGATGACCAACACAACCAAATTGGACTAATGAATTTGCAAGCGTTTGTTTTGTAGTCCAATAGGGTGCAAGACATGACTTGGACGAAGGCGACATGATGATCCAATGATCAACACCTCAAGCAAGACTTTAGAAGCACAAGTGAAGACCCAAGATATCAAGCAAAGTCCAAGCATGAAGATTGGAACCAAGCCGTATGCAAGATTGCGAAGAAACGAGCTCACTGTGGTGATCGGACGCTGGACAAGCGATCGAACGATGCGACCGGACGCTGGGTGGAGACTCGGTAGACAGGCGACCGGACGTGAGGACCGGACGCTGGCGGCAACCGACCGGACACAGGGCATCAGCGTTCGATCGAGTACAGAGAGGTTCTAGGCGCGCGAAACTACGACCGGACGCTGGCAGCGTCCGATCGGTAGTTCGCGGCTGCAACGGTCGGGACGACCGGACGCGTCCGGTCAGGACGATTCAGAGTCCGGTCAGTAGCAGAATTGCGGGAGTTCGACCCCAATGGCTACTTTCTCAGTGGGGCTTATAAATACAACCCCAACCGGCCATTTGAGTAGTGTGGAGCTGAGGAAATATACCAAGGGTGTTGATACACCATTTTAGTGATCTCCACTTGCATAGTGCTTAGTGTTTCATCAGGTGATTAGCGTAGGTGCTTTGCGAAGTGCTTAGGTTGATTAGACCACCGCTTATGCGCTTGCTCTAGGTGTATGCCTAGTGTTTAGTGAGGTTTGCATACCTCTTGCCACCCCGTGCTTGCGAGCACAAGAGTTGTACATCGGAGGGGCTTGAAGTCTTGCGAGATCGCACCAACCGCGTTTGTGGTGTGGCCGCCATCGTGTACCGAAGGGAACAAGGCCCGCGGCGTTTTGGCCGAAAGCTTGATAGTGAAGACGGCGGGGAGCATCCGGGAGAGGCTTGCCGAAAGGCACATCGGAGACCTACTTGCGCGTGGGGAAGGCCCGAGGCTATCCAGGGAGTTACCTGACCGGGAGCTTGGCCCTTACGAGGGGCTCCAACGAGGACTAGGGGGAAGCTTGTGCGCTTCTCGATACCTCGGTAAAAATACCGGAGTCGTCGACGGGAGTTTGCATATCTCTACCTTGCTCTTTAAGCTTCCGCATTTACATTGATCATATTATTATCATTTGCGGTAGAGATAGCAACACACTAGCAAAATCGTAGTTGCACATCTAGATAGATTATCTTTTGCATAGGTTTTGCTAGAGGTAGAAAAAGAGGCCATAGTTTTGGACTTAGAATTTTAAGTTGCCTAATTCACCCCCTCCCCCCCCTTAGGCGTCCATGTGTCCTACACACTCACTTGGAGGTTCACACGTTAATTGGCATCACACGCCAAACCCTCAATATGGTGCCACATAACTAACACAAGATGAGGATCACACAAGCCACGAGCAATCCACTAGAGTACCTTTTGGCCCTCCGCCGGGGAAAGGTCAAGAATTCCTCACAATCACCACGATTGGAGCCGAAGACAATCACCAACCTCCGCTCAACAATCCTCGCTGCTCCAAGCCGTCTAGGTGGCAGCAACCACCAAGAGTAACAAGCCAAACCCGTAGCGAAACACAAACACCAAGTGCCTCTAGATGCAAACACTCAAGCAATGCACTTGGATTCACTCCCAATCTCACAATGATAATGAATCAATGATGGAGATGAGTGGGAGGGCTTTGGCTAAGCTCACAAGGTTGCTATGTCAATGCAAATGGCCAAGCGTGTGAGCAAGAGCCGTCCAATACGTTTATATAGAGCCCAAACCGACCACGTAGCCGTTAGGCTCAAATCTCATCAGCTACGGGCTGATCGGATGCTCTGGTCAGATTGACTGAACGCACAACACCAGCGTCCGGTCGTGCGATGCGCACCATGTTGCCCCACGATTCAACCTCGTCCATGCGATCTCAATGGCTAGTCAAGCTCGCGCCACGTGTTAAGTTGTGACCGGACGTATTGCTCAAAGTGACCGGACGCTCCATCACTGGAGCCTGGTCGTGTCCAGTAAGTCACCAGAGCTAGGTTTTCTTGACCAGACGAGTCCGGTCCACCATGACCGGACGCACCAGTGCGTCCGTTCCTCCTCCTCTTCTCTGCACGCCGCCACGTCTATAGGACTGGACACTTAACAGTGTTCAGCCAGAGTCCGGTAACTTTTCTTCTCCGATCCGGTCACAGGGCAAATTGAGCCCGAGAGCACCACATTCTTTTATAATTGATCGGACGCTGGAACCCTGAGTCCAGTCACTTCGAACTCAGCGTTCGGTCACTGTTTGACAGTGAAAAACACCTCCTTCAATTTACTAACTTCTCCACCCTTGCTCAAATGTTTCAACCACCAAGTGTATCACCTTGTGCACGTGTGTTAGCATATTTTTATAAATATTTTTAAGGGTGTTAGCACTCTACTAGATCCTAAATGCATATGCAATGAGTTAGAGCATCTAGTGGCACTTTGATAACCGTATTTCGATACGAGTTTCACCCCTCTTAATAGTACCTCTATCGATCCTAAATGTGATCACACTCGCTAAGTGTCTTTGATCACTAAACCGACAAGCTCCTATCAATTTCACTTTTGCCTTGAGCTTTTGTTTTTCTCTTTCTTCTTTTCCAAATCCAAGCACTTGATCATCACCATGGCATCACTATCATCATGATCTTCACCATTGCTTCATCACTTGGAATAGTGCTACCTATCTCATGATCACTTAGATAAACTATGTTAGCACTTACGTTTTCATCAATTCACATGCAATTTTAGCTCCTTGGCCTTGTCCGGCAAATAATGCAATCTAGAATTGTAGGCCTATAGGGTAGCTAGACAGTGGGTCCTGTTTTCACGTACCTCCACAGCAACATGCGTATTCTCAGCCACGGACACCGTCTCTGCACCCACCTTCTCACTTGCGTTGAGTTCCTCCTCTAAAGTTTACTCCCTATCACATCGGATGTTTGGACACATATATATAGTATTAAATATAGACTAAAAAAATAACTAAATACACAGATTGCGACTAAATTGCGAGATGAATTTTTTAAGTCTAATTAGTCCATGATTTGACAATGTGGTGCTACAGTAAACATGTGCTAATGATGGATTAATTATGCTTAATAAATTCGTCGTCGCGGATTACTGACGGATTCTGTAATTTGTTTTTTTATTAGTATCCGAACACGCCATGCGACACCCCCATATGACACCCGATGTAACATCCCTAAACTTTACTCCCTGGATTTAAACACCACCTGACATCAATCCTGGTGTAGCGATAGTGCGCCTACAAGCGTCTGCCCAAGGAATAAAGCAAGAGTATACAGGTAATCAGCCTGTTCGCTTGCTCGTAAACGATCGTAAATTTTCAGCCGGGAACAGTGTTTTTCTCTCACACCAAACCAGCCAGCAGTAAATAATCCACGATACGATACGGCCTCCCGAACAGGTTGTATGTCGCTCGGTCACTAATCTGGTATTGCTTATAAAAAGGATTCAATTTATAATCGATCCAAGTAATGGCCTCGGGAACGTAGAATTACATTCTTTCACGGACGGAGAGAGTATATTTATTTGATATCATAAATCTTTGGAATTGTCTCTATAATTTTGGTCAAACTTGAGATATTTTGACTCTCTAAGATTTTTTAAATGACTTATAATTTAGAATTGAGAGAGTAATATTTATAATACAAAATAAGTATCAATAGATTAGTGACGGGATATATTTTCGTAATACTTCTTGTTTGAGACATAAATGTTAATACTAATCACTATAAACTTCGTCAAACTTTAGATAAGTTGGCCGGCACGAACTCCATAGTTGCGTTCTTTTTGGCACGGAGGTAGCACATCATACGTGGGGTGAGTGAAAAATTTGTACAAAGTTTCTAGGCTATACCTGTACATGTTGAAAGTATTGACAGGGAAATAATAGCTCATAGGTGTGACCCATGTGGCCATGTGTGACCTCTCTGTCGTGATGAATACCATGCATTTCACTCAGCGTCGTCGTCGTCGTCGTTTAGCTAGTACAGTACGTCCTCGACAGGAAGACGACGACCAATATAATCTGTACCTGCTTCACTGGCTGCCTGCCTGCCAGCGCAACAATTACTCCGTACACGTACGTACTCCCTGAGTTTAAGTGAAGAGACAGAGGTTAGTGAGAAATTACGTATACTCGCTGCGCCGGCTTCTGCCATACGTGGATGGGAATGGACTGTCGATTACAAATTGTATTCTAAGGCAGAGCAACTAATATTAAACTATTTGATCGTCTTGACTTTATTTTATCCATGAGTAGTACTAACCTTGAAAACATAAATACACATAAAAGAATTTGCAATAATAGAATTTGCATTGTTCTGATGAAACAAAGACATTGCGGTGTGGATGAAATGTGGAGTCCAGATAGATATATTTTCAAAGAGAATACAAATAAAATAGGTTTCAGCTGAACTGTTTTGCTGTGACTCACGGCATAAAGACAAAATAATTGTCGAGGAAAATTAAGAACACGAAAGTTTATAATCTAATAAAACACATCAAGAGAACCTATGGAGAGGTAACCGAGCAAACATCTGTACATGACAGAGAAAGGAATTGATCCTTGAAGGAAAAACATGAAGCTGTTTCACTCTGATTTGTAACATATAACTTATATTTTATTTAGGGCTATGTAACACAAGAGGTTAAATGGCAGAAAACATATAGTATAAGTTATTAACATGGCCTTACAGACAATGAAAGAAACAATAAATTAGGACCCGGCCTCCTCTGGCATCTTCTAAAATCGATAATATGAAGTCATCAACACCTGAGGTTTTTTCTGCAACAATAGATGAAGCTCAGGAGTCAAACATTTACAACAACAGTACTTTCTTCTTGGCAAAATAAATGCAAATAGATTGACAGAATACGAAATAAATAAGGGAAGTATTTATATATGAATATGTAAGGTCCATCAGCTGCCTTGAAACCATACTTATTGGTAGGAACAAACCGAACTGAATTGAGAGGCCTTGTAACACAATATGTAGGTTAAGGATTTATCACCAAAAAAAATGCAAATTCTAGCCCAGACGCGTGGACACAATTTGTATGGAAGAAAAAAGCCCCGCCAAGAGTTAAATTCTTCGCGTGGCTACTGTCATATAGGAAAGGATACAATGCAAAACAGTTCTGAGAAAGAAAAACATTGTGGAAAGTACTGTCTGTGAAGTTTGTCAAGCAGAGGAGGAGACACCTGCCCCAACGCCAAGCAGTTCTGGGAGGCGCTGCGAATTCAAACGGATGCTAACTGGCCAATTCAGGCTCTCAGGGAGATTCAGGCACCGCCTCACATTCCGGCCAAATACTTCACCACCTTCCTGCTACTGTGCTGTTGGCATATTTGGAAAAGGAGAAACAACATAATATTCAGGAATGATCGGACAACGCTGAATGCTGCGTTGGCTGCATGCAAAACTGAGGCTTATCTATGGGGGGCTCGATTGCCGCGAGAAGATAGAGCCATTGTTACATCATGGTGCTCAACAATAGCTAGCGCAATGTAAACCTTAACAAACTTCAAAGTGTATTTGTAAACTCCTGGCTATTCAAGAGCCAACCATCAATATATCATCCAGGTGGGGAACTCTCTCCCCCCGTCGACTTATAAAAAAAAAAGGATTTATCACAAGAGCTATTATTGGGAACATGCATACCAATCAATATAGCGAACTCTAACCTAGTTATACCACATAGGTGGACATTGACAATATATTTTGTTGTCCTGTAGGTTGTTGCAAAGGAGGACCCTAGGGCTCGAACTTCTCTCTTGTTGCAGCATTACCGATGCTGTATTACTGTGTAGTTTGTAAATGGAATTAGCTTGAAACAACTAAGAAGCAAACTGATTTTCAATTCTTTAGAGAAGACACCTCTGTGCATTAGAGCTGAGTTTCGAATTAATCACTTGAAGAACTATAGACAACCACAGTATATTTATATCGTGCTAAGTACTTGTTTGGGTTTCACCAGAACAATTTTCCATTTTTTTTTCACAAAGCTTACTTACTTGAGAGCATGATATCATGATGGATCCGATCCATCTTCAAACATTTCAGATGCAGCTTGATCAACTGAATGGTACCGCTCTATACATTTAAGAAGGCCAAAGTTTTGTCATGGTAACCTGTGAAAGCAAATCCACCAGAAATGAACAATCATGTAACCTACTGTAGCCATAGGTGTACACACAAAGTGGTAGATTAATGCATAAAATGGAATGCTACAGAACAGGAATTACTCTACTTGTAGTTCACCATAAATAATATGTTGATGAATATCAAGGGTAAATAAAGGCACCAACCAGGGAACCACCAAATGTGAATATGTGAGCAGTATGTCAATCTCCGCCCCGTTCGCTTGGCTTATAAGCCGTACTTTTTCAGCCAACAAACAACATTTTTCTCCCACAACAAATCAGCCAACGGTACTTTCAACCATGGCTTATCAACCAGGCGAACAAGGCACACATTCCCAACAAAAACATTTATAGGAGAGAATACTGAACGCGGAAGGCCAAGTGCCAGGTCCAATTGATGTTTAAAGTTTACCAAAATGCTAGTCCAAGTGTATCACTGTTTACCTAACCGTATATGAACCCCAAAATATTTTTAGAGCAGTAATCTCAGATCAATTCAAAGGAATATTTATTGGAGCAAAGCACTGCATGAATAGAAAACAATTGGTTGAAAGATTGATTCACTATTGCATGAAACGGCAATGTCAGAACTAAAGCCTCTCTAAGCTGCTACCAAGGACGAATTGCACTAAAGCAAAAATACTGTGAACTCTATGAAAAACAGTGACTATATCTGGAACTAAAAAAACAGTGACTATAGCATGGCTAAATGCCACATAGCAGAGACTGAGAGGGATTGCCTTGCCGCATAGAAGAGATTGAGAAAGAGGAGAGTGAGGTTGTCTACCTTACTGGTGCATAGCCCATGAAAATTAATAAGAGATGAGAAGAGAATGTACCTGGTTTGAGGATCTCTGGCTTCAACTGCGGTCATGATGCCGTGAGCGGTGGCGAGAAGCGTGAGCAGGCAACTGTAGACGGTAGACGATCCAACCACGCCACGACTCGGCGGCACACGATCCGGCAGCAGATCTCTAGCGGGGCTCCACCTGGCCGGGAGGAGGGGAGTGCACGGGGAAGAAGGGATCAGCAAGGAAAAACAGGCTTAGCAGAAGCACATGACGTATGGCACCGAGAAAGCACACCGCCGCGGCCAGCAAGGATTGATTGTGGAGGGGTGGGGATATGGAAGGTGGCCAACAGATCACATACCACGCCCGTCGTCTCCTCGCCGTGTCACGTAGGGGTCAACGAAGAAGTAGAGGCGGAGCAACCATGGCAGTCGCTGGCGGTGGACAACCTCGCTGTCCTCTCCTCGTCGTGTGGCGAAGGGGTTGACGGAGAAGTAGAGGTGAAGCAACGACAGCCTACGGTGGCGACGGCGCACGTTGTCGTATCCTCGTGCATCCGCACACGGAGGCGTCGACAGGGCTGTTCGCCGTGCCCACGCTCGGCACGACCGGGGGAGAGAAAGAGGCAACGAAGGATCCGCGCGCGTAGTTGCCGGCAGGGCCAGGTGCCGTCGGCACGTGCGGCGGTCGGGGGAGAGGCCGCGAGGAAGAGGCGGAGGAACGGAGACAGCAAAGCGTGAATGTGCGATGCTGGTTTTTTATTTTTATTTTCTTTCTTTGTTTTACTTTGACGGGTGAGTCTGGACGCTGGAGTTTTTTTGTTGCGAACAGGGCACACGGCGGCATACCAATAAACGCGTGGCGCTGGCATTAACTACACGCTGAGCAACGGCTCAGGCTCTGAGAGGCCGGCGATTTAAGTGGAACAGTGACCATAACACTTACACAAACAGTGTTAGAGGCTCTCTCACTCCTCAGATTAGGGGTGTTTGATCCAGTGCCTAAAGTTTAAGAGGTGTTACATGGGGTGTTGTATGGGGTGTTTGGATACTATAAAAAAACAAATTACAGAATCCGTCAGTAATCCGCGTGTCGACAGAATATCGTCGGTAGTCCTCCGAGGGGTATCCCACAGAGGTAGGTTGATCAGCAGAGGTGCGCGTAATCGAGAACAAGAAGGCAACAGAGACAAAAGAGTTACACAGATTCGGGCCGTCTGCACGACGTAATACCCTACTCATGTGGTCTGTTAGTTTGTATTGACTATCGTATGATGTTGCGTGTATTTGGATAGGGTCCCCTACCCACCTTATATAGCTGGGGGTAGGGTTACAAGTCGGTTAGATCTAGAAGATAACCGGTAAGTAATAACATATTATAGGAATCACAGGATCGAGCATATCCTAACAGATCTCGTAGCATCTTCAGGATATCACCCTTGATATCTTGCGGTACACGCCGAGCAGTACGATGCACCGTAAGTCTTCGTCTTGTGGGCTGGATCACCCCTAGTGGCGCAGCCCATGTAGTCTGCCGTGGGTATCCGAGGTTGTACCCCCCACAGCTAGTCCTCAAGCGCCTTGTATCCGCTGTGCAACGCCGTCTTGAGCTTATCCGAGCAGGTGTAAACAAAGCCGAGCAGTTAGACTCATAGTCCAACCACCCTAGTGAGTCATCGAGCAGTTGTGGACCATAACCGATCAGCTTAACTGTACGGCTGAGCCCGGGCTTACCCAAGTAAGGCTTGCTAGAAGGATGTAAGGAGCTCAAGTTCAAAATCAAAAATTTCCTCGCTGTGAGCCAAGTGTGCCCACTTAGAGTCCGACCACGAGAAAGGGAGATAATCTTCTTTAACTTCAAGAAGCACGGAGTCTTCTAATGAACATATTAAAGAAAACACACACACCGCAAGGTGAAGTGTGCCCACTTATTCTCGAGCCTGACAGTACGTGACATGGTCACACGGTGCCAGGTCTAGAAAGTAGAAGAAAGACAGAAGACTAGCCGAACAGTCAACCAGTCCACGGGTTGAGCTCTGAAATGAAAAGGGCACATTCACCGCAAGGTGAAGTGTGCCCACTTAGTCCCCGAGCCTGACAGTAGGTGACGTGATCACGTGGTGTCAGGGTCAGAAACAATAGTAACTAGAAAAAAAGTCCCCAGTATGGTGAGAAACCGAATCATAATGATAACGTAGTCCTGAGCCACAAGTGAAAATCTCGAATAAATCAAGAAGCATCGATTACTCAAATCGTAGAGAAAAAATTGGAGTAATGACTGTACAGTAGAAATTACTGAGCCTTGATGGTATTACGGAGAGGTTGGTGAATATTTGGTGTGCAGTACCGAGTTGCATCGAAAAATATGGGTCATAGTTGCGTGGAAGCCTAGATAACGGCCTAGCACGCCACTTTGGGGAATTCGGAAGGGCGCAAATCAGCATGGTGCGGTTTCCCAAAAACCCTTGAATGCGAAAAGTCAGGAGGGTGTCTTTATAACTGCGTTGCCACACTCCGCGCTCCCACCTTTACCACTCCATCACTTCGTCTTCCTCCTCGCCCTCGCGCTCCCCCATTCGCATTCACATGCACTCTGCCGTTAGGGATAAAAAGCTTGCGTAAAGGGACCAGTTCTGATCCAAATCAGAGGGATGGCGCCGAAGAGGAGAGGTGGTAATGCGAAGAAGGCAGCCACCGGGGTGAGCCGTGACAAGGAATGGGTACCATCACTCATGGGGGAGACAGAGCTCAACGAGACGGTGGAGGTGGGTGTTCTTCCTGATCGTATCACTGCCGGATGGCATCCGGCCGGCGGTGAGCCCTATACGATGCCACACACCGACGAACTCGTTGTATTCGAAGATTACTTCTGGCGTGGATTAGGGCTTTTGGTACATCCTTTCTTGCGGGGTCTGTTGGAGTATTGGGGAGTCAGCTTATGTAATCTTTATCCGAACACTATTTTGCACATTTCTGTATTTATCCACTTCTGCGAGGTTTATCTTGGCATTATTCTCCATTTCAATCTCTTCCGACACTTTTTCTGGCTAAAGAAGAAAGGAGGAGGCGATTCCTGTGCCGCTGAATACCTCGCTGAAGGGGGGGAATACCAGGTGGTTCTATATGAAGCAAAGTGATCCTGCCGTCCGATGTGATGTCAACCAAATTCTAGAGAATCAAGGGAGCTGGTCGGAGAAACCGACCAGTGCTGATATGGAACAGGTGAAGGAGCTCCTCGAGCTAATGAGGGGCACGAAGATGAGCTGAGTGGTGGTGGCGGTGAACTTCATAATGCACCATGTCTAGCCCTGCAAGGAGAGGGCTCATTCGGGCTTTGACTTCAAAGGAGATACTGATGGCACCCGAGAGAGGACGAAGAACCTGACGAAAGAGGTTGTGCTACACCAGGCCGCTGAACTATTTGCGCCAAACGTGTCATACACCGTGCCAGGCCAGCCGAAACCCTTCAACTGCGCGAACTCACCTCCTTAGGTAAAAATCTCGACTGTTTTTCCTGGTGCTTTTTATCCCATGCCAACGCTAAGCAATGGACTAATTCGTTTGTGGAAAGATCCATTGGCAGGAACGGGCGGCGTACTGCTCGAGCGTGCTGAGGAGCGATTGGCCAGAGGCAGTGGATGCCAGGTCGTCCACTCAGCCGGAGGAAGGTGCCATCAGCATCTCATCCAAATCTAGAGGCGAAGGTGCTGGTCAAAAGGAGAGTCCCCCGGTGTCGGAGAAAGTTTAGGGGAAAAGGGCGGCAAAAAATGAGCTGGCCCGAAAGAAAAGAAGAACGGTGGATGTAGCTCCCCGCAAGCCGGTCGGCATCTCATTTGGTGGCGGTCAGACCGCTCGGACGTGGAGTGCGGCAATATCCAAGTGGTCGGATGATGACGAGGCTCCAGTAGCTCCCCTTCCGAGCACTAAAGCATCATCGCGCAGCACGCGTGTGGAGGTCTAATCGAAGGGAGGGGAAGGAGTCCTCGAGCAGCAGGCGGAGAAGATGCCGACGGTGGGGGCCACAAGACCTCCAGCCTAGGACACGCGGGTTGCCCCTAGAGCAGTGCCTAGGTGCTCGAGGAGGTTGCATCGGTTTAGAACCGTTCATCGGGAAGCTGATGTGTAAGTATCTTTGCCTTGGGATCGGTAGCTATCCGATTTTTATACTTGCGGTGATAGATGAGCTAATCTGATGCAGAACGGGGCGCGCGGAGGATCTGAATCCTTCAGGCTAGACTGGCGAGCAGCCGGGGGTTGGTCATAGCATGGAGACATTGTAGACAGACTCCATCCCAGAGTCCCCGGGTGCTCGTCAGTTTGTGGGGGATTCGACCACCGCTGCCGATAGAGTTGGAGGTGGAGAGCGGTCGACGACAACGATGAGCGATTCGACGGAGACGCCAGGAGCAATAGTGAGAGCCGCCGAGTCTTCGAAGGATGAAGTGGGAGCTACCGACATTGTGCCTAAATCTAGGGCGCAGAGGCCGGCAGCGTCGGAGGAGCAAGCGGCACGCCCAGATATGTCGTAGGGCGAGGTTGATCGCTCTGTGCGGCCACCGAGCCCCCAAGGAGCACCACCGACTCTGGAGGAAGAGCATAAGGTCGAGGAGATTGAGCGTGAAGGATCACGACCTCAAACTATCTATGTCTTCCAAGAGTGAGGGGAGGCAGTTGCGGTCGTAGAAGTGGAGGACACCACTAGGGAGGTGAAGAGGCTACGGTCCACCCTTTGCATGGTTATGAAGCAAATTGAGGATAGTGTTGCGTCAGCGGTGTCCATCTTTGGCGTTGGAGACTATGGTCTTTTATAATCTTGTTGCTTTGTAGGGCACAGCGTGGACTGTCGAACAATGGCAGCAGTTGATCAAAAGGATGAAGCCCCTCACCAAGGAGAATGAGAAACTAAGGGAGGCGATGAAACTGATGGAGAAGAACATCCAGAGGGCCCAGCGCGAAAGGGATCTTGCTGAATCAAACACCAAGGACCTGGAGTACCAAAAGGGTATCTTATCTGAGCAGTTGAAGACCATCTCTGAGCAGCTGGAGCACACCTTCGAGCAGCTGAAAAACATCTCCAAACAGAAGAAAGGTATTGCGGATCGGTGAATTTGTGCTGCATTGCCGAACAGTCTTGATGTTGCTGTCAACCATTACATTTGTAGAGCAAGATGCGGAGCTCGACCGGTTGCATCTAGTCATCGGTCAACTCCAAGAGGAGAAGGAAAAAGCATCTGGGTGAGCGGAGAAACTGACCGATGATCTAGAAGGTTAGTCATTCATGGTTAGGGGTGTTGCTAATATGGTTTCTTTGTTTGACGAATCCTTTTGGCGTCTGCAGAATACCATTGAAAAACCAAGGCACAATCCAGAGGACAAAATTTGACGCCGCGATGGCCGGAGTCAGGCCGGTGCTTGACTGTATCGATATAGAGGTAGCTCCTCAGCCCGACAACAGGCCGCCCCGTCTGGACGCCATCATTGATAGGTGCAAGGCAGCATGGAAGAACTTCAAAGGCTTCAACCGAGATGTTGCTATCTCCGTCATGACGCATGCCCTGGTGGTGATCCGGTCTCACTACCCTACAATCAATCTTCGAGCGATAGGGGCTGGATTCGCTAGAGGGACGAGTGCGACAAAAGAGGAGCAGCTGAAACATGAGGTGGAGGACGCGGCAAAGAAGCTAGCCGGTGATGTTGATCTGTTCGGCGAGGGAGACAGTGATAGCTAAGCGCAATAGCCTGAGTGGGGAGGAACCTATATGGAACAACTAGAAAGGGGAGTTAGATGCATGAGGGTCTAAGCAAACATTTGTGTATTTGTATAAATGTTGTAAATAGACGTCGTATGCGTATTTCGACGGCTTGCTAGCGTTTATGGTAAAAAAAAGAGATGTGTTGTTAACCCTAATGTGTTTATACGTGGTATAAGTAGCGTTAGAGCAGTTAGTTCGTTACTAGGCTCTTGGTCTTGTCTAGCCCGTATTCCATAACGTCGAGCGCTAGAGCCCGTACACGTGTAGGGGGAACAGACGTGACTGAGGAACCACAGTCGACCACCCATAACACAGAGCACTGGAGCTCATAGCACGTGTAGGGAGAGATCGGAGATAGGTTTTTCTCCAAAGAACACATAGTAGAATGTTTGTTGCTCGATGGCTGGTGGAATATCTTATAGATATTTTAGTTTGGAGAAACGAGGCGAAGCATTTATGAAGATCATGTATAATTGTCAGAGTTTGTTAAGGAGTAGCTTGGAGCTGGTAATCGTACATGGAGATTAAACATGAGTGGAGAAATAATGAAGACAAATTATGGCGACAAAAACTTCATTCATTATGTAGTGAAGAGTACATATCTGGAGCATTTCAAGGATAGAAACATATAAGGTGCTCGATGTGCCATGAATTGGGGATATCGATTCCCTCCATGTCACATAGCCGGTAAGACCCTAGTCGGGTAACCTCTTTGACCACATAAGACCTTTCCCAAGGGGAGGAGAGCTTGTCCATTCCTTCGATTTTCTGCTTTCTACGGAAAACGAGGTCGCCGACCGTAAATGAACGACCTTTGATATTGCGATTGTAGTATCTTCGCAGGCCTTCTAGGTATTTGGCTGTGTGGATGCAAGTGATCAGGCGTTCATCTTTGGCTCTATCGATGTCCTCTGTCCAAACAGCTGCGGCTTGCTCTTCATTATAATGCTCCACCCTAGGTGCTCGGAAGGCAATGTCCGTAGGAAGTATGGCTTCTGAGCCATAGACCAAAAAATATGGAGATACACCGGTGTTGCGACTAGCTTGAGTTCACAGCCCCCAGACCACATCTGGAAGCTCTTTGAACCATCTGCCTGGATGCTTTTCATCTTTCTGGTACTGTCTCTTTTGGTGGGCATCAAGGATCATGTCGTTCGCCATTCGACCTGGCCATTAGCTCTAGGATGGGCAATAGAGATGTATTTGACGGAGATGCATCGGTCTTCATAGAAATCCTAAAAATGGCGACCAATGAATGTAGTTGCGAGGTCGATGATGATGGTGTTCGGTAGATCGAATCTATGGATGATATCTTCAAAGAGCTCTACTGCCTTCTTTGTAGTAGCCGAAACAAGCAGCTTGTATTTGATCCACTTGGAGAACTTGTCAATGGCGACGTATACATACCAAATACCGCCTGGCACAGGCTTAAAAGTCCCAATCATGTCGAGTCCCCAGCAGGAAAAATGCCAAGAAGCTGGGATGGTATGCAATTCCTGCGCCGGCACGTGTATTTGCTTGGCGAAAAACTGACATCCTTCGCAATGTCGGATGTGGTCTTCTGCATCGGAGATGGCTATGGGCCAGTAAAACCAGCTCGAAAAGCTTTGCCGACTAGGTTTCTAGAGGCCGCGTGATTGCCACAGGAGCTAGAGTGAATTTCAAGAAATAATTTCACTCCCTCTTCTTGGGTGATGCATTTCAACAGTATCCCTTCCATGGCGCTTTTCCTCATTAACTTCTCGTCTACCAGCACATAATGCTTGCTACGACGGATGAGGCGTTTTGTTTCGGTCTTGTCGGCGGGTACGTCGACACTGGTTAGGTACTTGATGAACTGTTCCCTCCAATCTACGGCCGATGAAGGTACTGCAAGTACCAGCTGCTCGGCGGGGAGGATTTCTTGAACTTCCTTCTCTTCCTTAATAGACGGTGTAAAGAGGTCTTCAATGAAGACCCTAGGTGGAATTGCGGCGCAAGAAGAGCCTATCTTAGATAGGTGGTCAACGAGCTAATTTTGGTCTCATACCATGTGGTGAAACTCGATACCGTAAAACTTTCCTTCGAGTTTCGACGCAGTATGCGTCCATCCTCTCACTAGAACAGGACCAATCTTTGTTGACTTGGTTGATGACCAGCGTAGAGTCTCCGTATACCATGAGGCATTTGATGCCGAGCTCGATGGCTATACGAAGTCTGTGGAGACATGCTTCATATTCCGCGGCGTTGTTGGAAGCTAGAAAATGAATTCAAAGAACGTATCGGAGCTTGTCCTTAGTCGGAGTAATAAATAAAATGCCGGTGCCAGCACCGTTGATGTTGAGGGCGCCGTCAAAATACATTATCCAGTGCTCACTATTCACCTAAATGGCCGTTTAGCCCATTTACACACCGTTTAAACGCTACACAATGGTACACCGTTTCCGTTTAACCGGTTGTTTTGACCGTTTAAATGGCCATTTTTCCCGTTTAAACACCCGTTTTTCCTTAATAATGGGCTAAACGGTAGGTGAACGACTGTTTACTGTTTAGCGTTTAGGATAACACTGCCAGTGCTCGGGGCAAGTAGCTGGGATGGGCTCTTGGATCTCGGTCCACTCAGTGACGAAGTCAGCCAGCGCCTATGACTTAATGGTCAGTCTGCTTCTGAATTCTATGGAATAAGTGCTGAGCTCGACTGCCCACTTGATGATGCGGCCATTGGCCTCTTTGTTATGGAGGATGTCCCCTAGAGGGAACTTGGTGACCACGGTGATCTTGTAGTACTCGAAGTAATGGTGGAGCTTGCACGACGTGACTAGAATGGCGTATAACAACTTCTGAACCTAAGGGTAACGAGTTTTGGACTCATTAAGAACCTCACTGATGAAGTAGACTGGACGTTGCACCTTATAGGCGTGTCCGACCTCCTCCCGCTCGATGATGATAGCTGTGCTAACGACGCGAGAGGTAGCGGCGATGTAGATCAATAGGTTTTCATCTGGTTGAGGAGCCGTCATGATTGGGGGCCTCGTTAAAAACAAATTGAGCTGCTCGAAGGCCGTATCAGCCTCCTCCAACCAGGAGAAGCGCTCAGAGGCCTTGAGTAGTTTGAAGAACGGTAGTCCCTTTTTGCCGAGGCGTGATATAAAATGGCTGAGAGCAGCCATGCACCCTATGAGCTTCTATATATCCTTTACGCAAGTCGGCCGTTTCATATTGGTAATGGCGGAGAGCTTGTTGGGGTTGGGTTCAATACCGCGGGCGCTGACGATGTAGCCCAGGAGTATTCCGGATGGAACTCCAAAGATGCACTTTGAAGGGTTCAACTTCCATCTGTATCTTCTCAGGTTGGCGAACGTTTCTTTGAGGTTGGCGATGAGATTGTCGGCGGTTTTAGATTTGATGACCACATCATCGATGTAAGCTTCAATATTGCGGCCTATCTGTTGGTCAAGGCACATCTAGATGTCCCTTTGGTAGGTCGCCCTGGCATTTTTGAGTCCGAAAGACATGGTGGTATAGCAATACACACCAAAAGACGTGATGAACGATATTTTGATCTGGTCGTCCTCTTTGAGAGATATCTGGTGATAGCCGGAGTAACAATCGAGGAAGGAGAGGAGTTCATAGCTAGTGGTGGAGTCTACAACCTTGTCTATCTGAGGCAGACCGAAGGGGTCTTTAGGGCAGTGTTTGTTGAGATCAGTGTAATCAACGCACATTCTCCATTCTTTATTCTTTTTTTGAACAAAAACTGGGTTTGCCAACCACTCAGGATGATGCCCTTTAATAAATCTGGCTGCTAGGAGCCATTTTATTTCTACCCTAATAGCCTCCTTCTTGTCTGGCGCAAATCGTCGAAGCTTCTGCTTGATCGGCTTGGCGGTCGGTGAGACATTCAAGGAGTGCTCGATCTTCTCCTGTGGTACCCCTAGCATGTCTGCAGGTTTCCAAGCAAACATGTCGGTGTTGGCACATAGGAAGGAGATGAGCGTGTTTTCCTATTTGGGGTTGAGATGAGCCCCAATCTTGGCCATCTTGGTGGGGTCATCGAGGCTGAGGCTGACCTCCTTCATTTCCTTAGACTTGGCGGAGGCGCGAGGAGGCTCCAACGCTAGGATCTCCAGGTCATCGGCGGGCACCGTCTTGGCATCGGTGACCATGCTGGCCATCCGGATGGAGTGGTCGGTGGCTTCGGTGAGGGAGAGACTCTCTGTTTCGCAGGCGTAGGCAATGGAGAGGTTGGCCCATAGGGCTAGAACTCCTACAGGCGAAGGCATCTTCAATACCAGATAGGCGTAGTGCGGTATGGCCATGAACTTGGCCAGAGCTGGCTGACCAAGTATGGTGTGGTAGGCGGTGTTGAAGTCAACAACGTAGAAGTAGATGTGCTCGACACGGAAGTTGCTAGCCATGCCGAATTGTACCAGGAGGGTGATCTCTCCAAGCGGTTGGGATGTCTTGCCAGGTACCACACCCCAAAAGGAGGAGTTAGAGGGAGTGAGGTCTTCTACTCCAAGGCCCAGCTCCTTTAGGGCTCCGGCAAAGAGGAGGTTTAGGGCACTTCTGTGGCAGAACCGCCCAAAAATAACACACTTACGGAGGCACTTGTCTTCCACTAGACACTAAGCACCCCGAGAGCGAGCTACATTGGGCGGATTCTGTCGAGCACATCCCAAGGGAGAGCCCGAATAATCCACATTTTTTCCACAGGATCCAACAATGAGAACGAGTTTACATTACTTAGTCCATTTTATACATCTAGAGTTCTTAGAAATACATTATTATAGGACCAATTTCAGAGTGCGGAAATTAAACAGCGGAATGTAAAGAAACGTCTATCGATAATGTACAAGGATCCGTCTGTGTCCATCAGAAGAATCCTTCACACTACTGCTACTCCTCAAGCTGCACCTGCAACAGGGGTAAATAAACCCTGAGTACATAATGTACTCGTAAGACTTATCTGATTAGTGGGAATAATTTCCCGACTCCAAAGGATATGATAAGCTTTATGGTTTGCTGGTTTTCCTTTTTGCAGAAAGCAATACTAATAGTAAATCCTTATTTATGTTATTATTAGCAGTCATGATTAATTCATTATCTAGCCATTCTATGTAAGCACTTATTCTACTTTCAAGCAAGAGTTGAGCAAATAGTTCCATTTCACCACCTTTCATTTTTCAGTTCTTACTACGGAACTAGACTGTAGACAAGCCGTACCAGAACACCGGTGATTCGTGAATCAATGTGCCCAGCTGGGTACCCCGAAACACACGCCCCGCTTGTACCCAAGGCACAAGCAGCACCAACCCATCACTCTCCTATCGCGGGGTCTAGGTCCCCGTCCAAACTTGGACTCCAAGCCCGTGCTCCTAAGTCTCGAACTCAGTGCGGTGCTTAGACCTCCACCATCCCCGCCTCCAATCAGTCAGTCTGGAAAGAGCCGGAACCCACGACAAGAGAGCAACAAGCCTTTCCTACGCCCATACCCAAGTATATGCTCAGGATAATAAGTCTATAACTTGCCTAGAACCCAATGCAACGGCCAGTCCTTAACCGACACAAACAGGGGAAAACTGTAACCAAGCTATGCTCTGTTGGTCGCAAGACACAACCTCTTACACCCACCAATACCTATACCATATCCCTACCTAGTCTCTATTTTCCTTTCCACCATTTTTATCATGAGTGATAATAATAATCACCTATTGTGAGTAACGGCAGGTTACTCACGCTACCACAAGCCTGAGCATTGCAGCTACTCGACCTATACTAGTAGGACTCATAGGTAAGTATATCTATGCATGTAGTTTCCATAATATGCCTGTAACATAAATGCATATCACATATACATATATTCAATGATCATTAAAAAATAGAGGTTATGCACTAGGGCTTGCCTTGGGGAGGCAGTGTGTCAACAAAGTCAGCAACTGATGGCTCTAGAGCTCCCTCCTGAATGTGAATCTCCTCCTCGTACTCCTCAATGATCTCCTCGTACTCCTGTTCACCCGCAGGCACGAACTCTACCAACTCGTTATCTACATGCATGAAATGATGATGCAACACTTAGTAATACGGCAACAACAACTCTTAAAATAAAATACAGCTATCCAGCTACTAAGCTAGCTCTACCGACTAAGATGCTAAGTTACCTATTGTTACCACTAACAGATATGAAACATTATATGCATTATCTTAGCAACTAAAGGCATCCCTATTCTTAATATCGCTTTACTCTATATATGATAAAATAAGGAGTACTAGCTACTCTATTTATCAACCTACTCTAGGCCTACAAAAATTATAGTAAGCACATAATAATCTAATAAACCTACTGTAAAAATTTCATGGCTCAATCTATCACCAATTTGCCACCAAAATTCCTACAAATATTAAGCTAAATAATACTAAGCTTTCCTAATTTAATTAATGAATCTATCATTACCACAGATAACTGTAAACTAACTACACCAACTGATATATAACATTTTTGTGAATCTAACAAATTTTATTTCACTATTTTTGGACACCTACAGATTTTACTATAATTTTCCAAAGATCAGCTCAAAACCAAATTGAATAAACATTTACTAATTCACTGGAAAAAGGAAAACCAAAATCCACTCACGCGGCCCATCGCGGCTCGGCCCACGCACGAGCAGCGCGCGCACGAGCGATCCACCGGCACGGCCTACACGGGGGCACGGCCCAATCACACGGCAACGACCTGCGCAGGGGAGGCCCGCGCGCGCTGGCATAATTGCAAAAATGTCCTCGAACTACCGGTGATTCACCCTGAGGTTTGAAGTACTATTCCCACAGTCAGGACTTAAGCAATCTAACCCTCGGAATAAACCATCTTCACAACGGGCTGACCCTCGGGCACCCGTGCGTGCCTCGGCGTGGCGACGACGGCACCGAGCGGTCGCACCGGCCAACCTAGCCCCTCCCCGCCCCCGATAGCGAGCCGATGCTCACCTAGAGGCAAACACGAAGTGGTGGGCAGTGAAACGATGAATGGAGACGCGGGTAAGACCTTCCTCCACGGCGGCGGACAACCTACGATGGCAGCAACTCCGTTCAGTCGAGCTCCGACACTGGAGAACAAATATAGTCAGCGAGGGTCTCACCGTGATCCTACCCAAAGTGGTGGTGCGTCCAAAGACTGCCCCAGTCCAGCCGGCCACGTGCGCGCGGCAAGGCGACGGTGAGCCGCGTAGACACGGCCGCGTCAGCGCCACGAGTTAAACAGTGTGGGCGCGGCTAAGGTGCGCACATCGAGGAGGACTACGAGCCGATGCTGGGGTGCAACCAAATGGGCTCGGGAGGACCAGGCAGGTAATGCCCACGGCAACGGTGGCTAAGCCTTTAATGGCGCGACGGCGGACGTCGGGCTCCAAATTGGAGCTTGCCAAAGCACGATTGGACACGTTGCGCAGTCGGTCGGCCAGCAGGCTTGAAGATGGAGTTGGGGGCACACCAAATTGAATGGACAAGACCTATCTATGTTAGATTGGTGGCGCGGCTTGGCAGGCATGGGTAGCAGAGGAGGGAGGGGAAAAGCAGGGAATGGGGTCCGGCTGCTTGCCCGAGCCTTAGCGGGACGCAATGGCAGCACATGCGCAAGCACTGCGAGCCAATGTAGCCAGGAGAGGGGGCATACCCATGTGCGGGTGGTGGTAGTGCAGCAGCGTGGATGCGGTGCCATTAATGGCGAACGACAAGCGGGGGGCCTCGGCAAGGCCACGTGCACGAGGTCGAGACAACAACGACGCAGAGACGTAGGCAGATGTGACGGTGATAGGGCGATGGGACGATGGTGACGCAGTGGCTTAGGCGGACACAACGCAAGGCAAGCAGCGGCAGTGGCCCAGTGAGGGCAGGCGGCCAGGGCATCGGGCCCGCCGAGCACAGCGGTGCACGGCATGGAAGTGTGCGTGCTCTGCTCATGCAACATGTGCCCGAGCGCGGCAATGGCGATGCAGGGCCTACGTGGCGGTGTGCGTGCGCTGGGCAAGCCGACGCTGTGACGTTGAGTGCCGAGGCACGGTAACCACGCACAGTCGTAGAAACCGGTCGAAAACGTGCCATGCATGATTTTTAAAGCGTCCCAAAAATCCAATTCGAGGATTCAATTGCCAAACCACCTTTTCTATACTCAAGAGGGCATGTTAGGCTACTAAAACAAGCCCTAAAACCCCATCACTCATTAACCCAATTATTCCACAAAAATTGCCAAACTTAGCTTTGTCAAACCATTTTCCGACCTAAAAAATATGACTAAGTCTTTTGATCGGATTCGCGTCAAACTCAATTTCCAAGCTATTAGGTATGTTAGCTAGTGAATTCATTTTTCGACCTCAAGTATTTCATCGTCATCTAGAAAGTTTGCACAACAAACTTTATTAAAGTTCCTTATATGCGTTCTATAGCATTTTCGCTTAATAGAAATTGGTTTAAAACCCTAAGTGATATAACACGACATTGGAATGTAACTTTCGTTTCGTGTTTCCGATGAATATTTCGAGTTACAGAAATTGATCTACCCTTTATATTACATGCATTAACACAAAACTATGATGCTCATGACATGTTTTAGCAAAAGATTTATAGTGTAACACCGAGAGTGTTACAAATCTATCCCCCTAAAACAAAATCTCATCCCGAGATTTCATGTGTCTTGTGTGGGAAAAGAGATAAGAATTATATTTAAATGTAGACAACTACGTTGGTGAACTAGAAAGAAGATGGGGGTAATGCTTCAAGATATAGCTCTCTTATTCCCATGTGGCTTCATCCTTCGAGTGGTTTTGCCACTGAACTTTGTAGAATTTCACCACATTGTTCCTTGTCACTCTTTCCTTTTCATCCAAGATCTTGACAGGATGCTCATTATACGTCAAGTCAAGATAGAGGGGAAGTCCTTCAATTTCCACAGCTTCATTAGGGACCCTCAAACATTTCTTCAACTAAGATACGTGGAACACATCGTGTACCGCCGATAAAACATCTGGAAGTTGGAGACGATAAGCAACTAGGCCACACTACTCCAACACCTTGTAAGGACCCACATATCTAGGGGCGAGCTTGCCACAGACACCAAACTGATGCACCCCTCTCATAGGAGACACCTTGAGGTACACATGATCCCCAACTACAAACTACAAAGGCCTTCTTTGCTTGTCCGCACAAGCTTTCTGTCGGCTCTGAGCTGCCTTCAAATGGCTCTGAATAATACTGACTTGCTCTCGAACTTCTTTGATGAAATCAGGCCCAAAATATCCATGATCTCTCACTTCAACCCAGTTAAGTGGTGTCCTACATTTCTTTCCATACAGAGCTTCAAATGGTGCCATACAAATGCTTTCTTGATAGCTATTGTTGTAAGAAAACTCAGCTATGTTCAAGCATTCGTCCCACTTCTCAGGAAAAGAAATGGCACAATCTCTCAACACGTCCTCAAGTACTTGATTTACCCTTTCTGTTTGGCCGTTAGTTTGTGGATGATATGCTGAACTTCTAAGGAGGCTAGTACCCAGACATTGCTGAAGTTGCTCCTAGAAACAAGAGACAAAGACTGACCCTACGATAGTACGAGGAACTCCATGCAGGGTCATAATCCAATCAAAATATATATGGGCATACTTCCTGGCTGAATATCTGGTGTCCACCGGGAGAAAATGAGCAGATTTAGTAAGGTGATCCACAATGACCCAAATAGAGTTATAGCCCTTGGACGTGC
This sequence comes from Miscanthus lutarioriparius, assembly GCA_904845875.1. Classification (NCBI taxonomy): domain Eukaryota; kingdom Viridiplantae; phylum Streptophyta; class Magnoliopsida; order Poales; family Poaceae; genus Miscanthus; species Miscanthus lutarioriparius. The sequence goes on from CAJGYO010000186.1 coordinate 33,584, forward strand.
AGGGTAAACCCACAATGAAATCCATGGAAATATCTTCCTATTTCCAAACAGGGATAGGCAAAGGCTGCAAATATCCCGGGGTACGCATGTGATCTGCCTTAACTCTCCCACAAGTGTTGCACTCCGTGACGTACTTGGTGATATCCTGTTTCATGTTGGACCACCAATACAAGGGGTGCAAATCATGGTACATCTTGTTACTGCCAGGATGAATAGACAACTTGGAATGGTGAGCTTCATTCAAAATTTTCCTTCTAATCTCCTCATTTGATGGAACCAGCAACCTATTTCTGTACCTTACTACACCTTGCTCATCAATACTAAACTGAGGACCACGCCCTTCGGCAATTAATTTCTTGGTGTGGGGAATTTCTAAAGTGTCTTGCCTTTGCTCTATGATAATCTGCTCAAGTAAGTCTGAGACTAAGGCAATGTGAGCTAGCACCTCAGCATGGTAGAGAGACAAAGGTGCTTCTTCAACCTGATTTGACTTCTAGCTCAAAGCATCAGCTACCACATTGGCCCTTCTAGGGTGCTAATGTACCTCCAAGTTATAATCCTTGATCAATTTCAACCATCTCCTTTGCCTCATATTTAACTCGGACTAAGTGAAATATATTTGAGGCTCTTATGGTCCATAAAAATATGAACCTTGTTTCCCAACAAATAATGCCTTCAAATTTTTAGAGCGTGCACCACAACAGCCACCTCTAAATCATTGGTGGGATAATTTATCTCATGTTTTTCAGCTGACGTGAAGCATAAGCTATCACACGCCCATCCTACATAAGCACACATCCCAACCCCATCTTCGAGGCATCACAATATACATCAAAAGGTCTGTCAATATCTGGTTGGGCCAGAACAGGAGCAGTGGTAAGAAATTTCTTCAAAGCTTGGAAGGCTTCTTCATAGACCGAGCTCTAAATAAACTTGGCATCTTTCTAGAGCAGCTTCGTCATCGGCTGAGCTATCTTGGAAAAGTCAGGAATAAAGCGCCGATAGTATCCAGTAAGACCAAGGAACTGACGAATCTGGTGCACTGACTTGGGAGACTTCCAATTTAGCACATCTTGCACCTTGCTTGGATCTACAGATATACCTTCCGGGGTCAGAACATGTCCCAAAAACTACACTCGATCCAACCAAAATTCACACTTGCTGAATTTAGCATACAACTCATGTTCCCTCAATCGAGTCAGTACTATCCGAAGGTGTTGGGCTTGCTTTTCCTTGTTCTTGTAATATATTAAGATACCATCAATGAATACAACCACAAACTTATCCGGCTCTGGCATAAAGACTGAATTCATGAGATACATGAAGAATGCAGGAGCGTTGGTGAGACCAAAAGACATGACTAGGTTTTCATACAGTCCATACCTAGTAGAAAAAGCTGTCTTTGGTATATCTTGTGGTCTAATCTTGATTTGATGATAGCCTGAATGGAGGTCAATCTTGGAGAATGCCTTGTCACCAGCTAGTTGATCGAACAGTATCAATACGAGGTAAAGGATACTTGTTCTTAATGGTTACCGCATTGAGAGGGCGGTAATCCACACACATCCAAAAGAGTTACATCCTTTTTCTTCACAAAAATGGCTGGACAACCCCATGGTGAAGAGCTAGGACGGATGAATCCCTTTTCCAACAACTCTTCCAACTACTTCATTTCAGCCAATTCCTTCGGGGCCATGTGGTACTGGCGTTGGGAGATAGGGGCAGTGCTAGGCTCTAACTCAATGGAGAACTCCACATCTCTGTCCCGTGGCAACCCAGGTAGATCTTCAGGAAAAACATCCCGGAACTCACATACCATAGGAATAGAGGCAAGATCAGGAGAAGCTTCAGCATGAGTAGCAACAGGTAAGGCTAGACCTGAGGGCATAAGAAGAGACATCCTATCATCAGAAGAAGGAAGCCATAACTCCACAACTTTCTACTTCAGATCCAAGACTACGCCATATACACACAACCAATTCATTCCCAGAATTGCATCAATGCATTGCCCAGGTAGTACCATGAACTAGAGACGGTAAGTGTGAGTGGCTAGCACTAACCCCACTGTGTCCGTCTGAGTGTTAACACACAACTGCGCACCCAGAGTACTGATTCTATAGGCAAAAGGTATAGCCATAAGAGGTATATTGTGTCTGTGTGCAAATCTCATGCTCATGAATGAATGTGATGCAGCAGAATCAAACAACACATAAGCTGGATAGGAATCAATGGTGAACATACCAGCCATCACCGGTTCATTTTGCAATATTTTCTCAGCCTCCGTGAAATTAACCTGTCTAGAACGGCTCACTGGCACTTTCTTCTTGATTATTGTCCACTTGATCAGTCAGGAGTTAGCAGAGGGCTGAGCTGACTGTGCAGTATGGTTTTGCGAACACTCCCGGGCATAGTGGCCTTCCTTGCCACACTTGAAACAAGCACCAGGCTTGTTCCCCTGTCCTAGATGAGGTGGGACCTGATGTCCCTGGGGCTGCTAAGGTTGAACCTGTTGAGTCGGTGCACGGTACTAGGTGGACTATGCCTGATAGGTCTGCTGAGGCTGTCGACACGAATGCCCACCTAAAGACTGATAGGGCACCCGCTTGCGCTTCCATTCTACCTAAGAGTCATGCTGCAACCCCTCCATGGCAATAGCAGCGTTCATCATCACCCCAAAGGTCTAGTAGTTCCTAGTATATAACTCCTTCTGTAGGCTGCAAGAGAGGCCACGATAGAAGCGGTCCCTCTTCTTCTCATCTGTATTGACGTGAGTCCTGGCATACTATGACAAGTGGTTGAACTTGTTGACATAGTCCATCATGGACATACTCCCTTGCCTCAGGTCTAAGAACTCCATCAACTTCTTGTTTAGAACACCAGCAGGAATATAATACTCTCTAAAGGCCACAGTGAACTCCTGCCAGGTCACCCGGTGATCCGCTGGCTGCATGGCATTGAATGTGTCCCACCATGCACTAGCAGATCCCAGCAACTATTGCACCGCAAAGTGCACCTTCTGCTCATCAGTTACGGTGAGCAGTAGAAACTTTTGCTCTAGAATACGAAGCCAATACTCTACATCCAGAGGCTCAGCTATCGACGTGAACGTGGGTGGGTGCGTCTTCAAGAAATCCTGATAAGAGCAAGGTTCCTTAGGACCGCGAGCACCACCCCCATTCCCACCATTAGCGTCGTGGTCTCCACGGGCGAAGCCACCAATAGCCTGTGCTAACAGCTCCATGGCATGGGCTGATTCGCGACGAGCGGCCAACATCTCTGCCATCATCTCCGCATGAGTCATCGGAGGCGGTGGTGGTAGAGGAGAAGGAGCCAGAAGTGGGGCCTCATGCCTCTCCCCACTGCCGTGCTTATTGCCTTAGCCACTTTCACCTTGGCCTTCGCCAAGACCATGGCCCGCTTCGGCACTGGTGCTCCCACGACCGGTCCTCAGCTTCATCTACAACAGATAGGAACCAACCATTTAGGACAACCCTCTAGATCAGGAATAAGAGATTAGAGAACTGATAAGACATTTATTAAAGCATTCTTTTAGTTCCTCATATCAATTTACTAATCCAAATTATACGTGTAGGAGGAGTTTAGTTTAAGCAAGATTATCCTTTCATGATGCATGCATCGGCCTATACGTTCACTTAAGCCAGAATATAGTGGCATTCGCAAGAATTTTCAGCACATCGCACACTCACTTTTCGTATGCTAACGATTCTTACGCAGCGTAAGTTAGTGTACCTACAGAAGACTGATTAGATAAAACAAGTGCCGCTATCCTAGATAGACCATATTGCTAGGGCTTATACTTATTTACATAATTTTATCGCATCCTACTTTACGTAAAACTTTTGTTGGTCAAATTTTAGGTTTTGGAAAAAAGTGATGAAACTCGTAGACTCATTATTGGCTCTGGTACCAACTGTGGCAGAACCGCCTGAAATAACGCACTTACGGAGGCGCTTGTCTTCCACTAGACACTAAGCACCATGAGAGCGAGCTACATCGGGTGGATTCCATCGAGCACACCCCAAGGGAGAGCCCGAATAATCCACATTTTTCCTACGGGATCCAATAATGAGAACAAGTTTGCATTACTTAGTCCATTTCATACATCCAGAGTTCTTAAAAATACATTATTATAGGACCAATTTTAGATTGCGGAAATTAAACAGCAAAATGTAAAGAAACGTCTATCGACAATGTACAAGGATCTGTCTGTGCCCACCAGAAGAATCCTTCATTATCTAGCCATTCTGTGTAAGCACATGTTCTACTTTCAAGCAAGAGTTGAGCAAACAGTTCCATTTCATCACCTTTCATCTTTCACTTCTTACTACGGTGCTAGACTGTAGACAAGCCGTACCGAAACACCGGCGATTCGTGAATCAATGTGCCCAGCTGGGTACCCTAAAACACATGCCCCGCTTGATACCAAGGCACAAGGAGGACCAACCCATCACTCTCCTGTCGCAGGGTCCAGGTCCCCATCCAAACTTGGACTCCAAGCCCCGGTCCTAAGTCCAGGACTCAATGCGGTGCTTAGACCTCCACCATCCCCACCTCCAATCAGTCGGTCCAGAAAGAGCCGGAATCCACGACAAAAGAGCAACAAGCCTTCCCTACGCCCATACCCAAGTATATGCTCGAGATAATAAGTCTGTGACTTGCCTAGAACCCAATGCAACGGTCGGTCCTTAACCGACACAGACAGGGAAAAACTGTAACCAAGCTATGCCCTATTGGCCGTAGGACACAACCTCTTACACCCACCAATACCCATACCATATGCCTGCTCGGTCTCCATTTTCCTTTCCACCATTTTTATCATGAGTGATAATAATAATCACCTATTGTGAGTAACAGCAGGTTACTCACGCTACCGCAAGCCTGAGCATAGCAGCTACTCGACCTATACTAGTAGGACTCATAGGTAAGTATATCTATGCATGTAGTTTCCATAAAATGCCTATAACGTAAATGCATATCACACACACACACACACACACACACACACACACACACACACACACACACACATATATATATATATATATATATATATATATATATATATATATATATATATATATATATATATTCAATGATCATTCAAAAATAGGGGTTATGCAACGGGGCTTGCCTTGGGCAGTCGGTGTGTCAACAAAGTCAGCAACTGATGGCTCCGGAGCTCCCTCCTGAATGAGAATCTCCTCCTCATACTCCTGTTCACCCGTAGGCACGAACTCTACCAACTCATTATCTACATGCATGAAATGATGATGCAACACTTAGTAATACGGCAACAGCAACTCTTAAAATAAAATACAACTATCCAGCTACTAAGCTAGCTCTACCGACTAAGATGCTAAGTTACCTATTGTTACCACTAAAATGTATGAAACATTGCATGCATTATCTTAGCAACTAAAGGCATCCCTATTCTTAATATCGCTTTACTCTATATATGATAAAACAAGGAGTACTAGCTACTCTATTTATCAACCTACTCTAGGGCTACAAAAAATATAGTGAGCACATAATAATCTAATGAACCTACCGTAAAAATTTCATGGCTAGATCTATTACCAATTTGCCACCAAAATTCCTACAAATATTAAGCTAAATAATACTAAGCTTTCCAAATTGAATTAATGAATCTATCATTACCATAGATAACTGTAAACTAACTACACCAATAGATAGATAACATTTTTGTGAATCTAATAAATTTTGTTTCACTATTTTTTGACACCTATAGAATTTACTATAATTTTCCAAAGATCAGCTCAAAACCAAATTGAATAAACCATTACTAATTCACTGGAAAAAGGAAAACCGAAATCCACTCGCGCGGCCCATCGTGGCTCGGCCCACGCACGCGCAGCGCGCGCATGCGCGATCCACCGGTGCGGCCCACGCGGGGGCGTGGCCCAATCACGCTACAACGGCCCACGACGGGGAGGCCCGCGCGCGCTGGCATAATTGTGAAAACGTCCTCGAACTACCAGTGATTCACCCCAAGGTCTGAAGTACTATTCCCACATTCACGACTTAAGCAATCTAACCCTCGGAATAAACCATCTTCACAATGGCCCGACCCTTGGGCACCCGTGCGCACCCTGGCGCGGCGGCGACGGCACCGGGCGGTCACGCCGGCCAACCTAGCCCCTCTCCGCCCCTGATAGTGAGCCAATGCTCACCTAGAGGCAAACACGAAGCAGTGGGCGATGAAACGATGAACGGAGACACGGGTAAGACCTCCCTCCATGGTGGCGGACAACCTATGACGGCGGCAACTCCGTTCAGTTGAGCTTCGACACCAGAGAAGAAATATGGTCAGCGGATAAGCATTAGGGTCTCACCATGATCCTACCCAAAGTGGTGGTGCGTCCGGAGACTACCCCAGTTGAGCCGGCCACGTGCACGCGGCAAGGGGACGGTGAGCCCCGTAGACACGGCCGTGTCAGCGCCGCGAGGAAAACAGTGAGGGCGCGGCTAAAGTGCGCGCATCGAGAAGGACTGCGAGGTGAGGCTGGGAGTGCTACCAATTGGGCTCGAGGGAACCCGGTGGGTAATGCCCACAGCAATGGTGGCTAAGCCTTTAATGGCGCGACGGCAGACGTTGGGCACCAAATTGGAGCTTGCCAAAGCGCGGTTGGACACGGTGCGGGGTCGATCGGCCAGCAGACTTGTAGACAGGGTTAGGGGTGCACCGAATTGAATGGACAAGACCTATCTATGTTGGATTGGTGGCACGGCTTCATGGGCACGGGCAGCAGAGGAGGGAGAGGAAAAGCAAGGAATGGGGTCCGGCTGCTTGCCCGAGCCTTGGCGGGACGCAACGGGAGCACATGCACAAGCACTGTGAGCCAATGCAACTAGGAGAGGGGGCATTCCCGTGTGTGGGCGGTGGCAGTGTAGCAGCAGGGATGCGGCGCCATTAATGGCGAACGACAAGCGGGTGGCCTCGGCAAGGCCACATGCACAAGGTCTTGACGGCAACGACGTAGAGGCGCTGGCGGACACGACGGTGATAGCGCGGCGCAGCAGGGCGATGGGATGATGGTGGCGCAGCGGCTCAGCCGGACGTGACGCAACGCAAGCAGTGGCAGTGGCCCGGCGAGGGCAGGTGGCCAGGGCATCAGGCCCGGCGAGCACTGCGGTGCGCGGCGCAGAAGTGTGCGTGCTCTGCTCGTGCAACACGTGTCCAAGCGCGGTAGCGGTGATGCAGGGCCTGTGTTGTGGTGTGCGCGCGTTGGGTGAGCCGGCGCTGCGACGCCAGGTGCCGAGGCACGGTGACCGCGCCCAGTCACACAAACCGGCCGGAAACGTGTCATGCACGTTTTTTAAAGCGTCCCAAAAATCCAATTCGAGGATTCAATTGCCAAACCACCTTTTTTGTACTCAAGAGGGCATGTTAGGCTACTAATTCAAGCCCTAAAACCCCATCACTCCTTAACCCAATTATTCCACAAAAATTGCCAAACTTAGCCTTGTCAAACCATTTTTCGACCTAAGAAATTTGACTAAGTCTGGATCGGATTCACGTTAATTCAATTTCCAACCTATTAGGTATGTTAGCTAGTGAATTCATTTTTTGACCTCAAGTATTTCATCGTCATCTACAAAGTTTGCACTATAAACTTTATTAAAGTTCCGTATATGCGTTCTATAGCATTTTTGCTTAATAAAAATTGGTTTAAAACCCTAAGTGATATAATGCGACATTGAAATATAACTTTCGTATCGCATTTCCGATGAATGTTTTGAGTTACAGAAATTGATCTACCCTTTATATTACATACATTAACACGTAACCATGATGCTCATGACATGTTTTAACAAAAAATTTATAGTTTAACACCGAGGGTGTTACAACTTCTACTGTCGGCGAGTACTTTCCTGAAGAGTACTTTTTTGACAGTTGTATCGAGAACGAGGGGGAAACGCCTTGTGTAAGGGATGTCCTCCCACTGGTCGGCCCTGCTGAAGGTGATGGGGACCTCAGACCAAGGGCGATAGCTGGGATCGGCGATAGTGTCTTCTGTGTTCACGACGAGCACCCGACGGGCGGTGAGTTTTCGATCTCTTCTGTTCTCGACGGCGGCAAGGCCCCCGAAGATAGTGGCAACCACTTTGTCGTGAGCCTAGAAGGCGTTATTGTTGTCCCCCGGTGGTCGACGAGCTCTGGCTCCGTCGTCGTTATCGTCGTCCTTCTTTTTGGTCTAGAACTCCTTAGCCAAGCCAAGGCAGTCCTTCATCTTGTGCTTGTTGTTCTTGTGGAGGGGCACAGGCCTTCGTGGACTTTCTTGTAGTACTTGTTGTAGTTACGTTTGGCGCAAGGTTCGTCAATGGTGGCGACGATGTTGTCTGGTCGGCGGTGGTGATACTGAACAGCTTTAGACCCTTCTGGCCAATCGCGGCCACTGTCCTGATGGTGGTTGTAGTCGTTGTAGCGGCGGTTACTGCGGCGTCGTTCGTCGGGGGCGCTCATCGCTGCGGCAAGTTGGGCGGTGAGTGCTCGCATCCTCGTTGAAGCGAACTTTGGCCTATTCGGCATTAGCGTATTGATCGGTGGTCGTGATCATCTCACCAATCCCCTTTGGTGGCTTACGATTGAATTTGGAGCGGAGGTCGCGGTGATAGAGTCCTCTGACAAATGCGGTGATGACTTCTGCTTCCGTGATGTTGGGAATAGAATTCCTTATCTTGGAAAATTGTCTGATGTAACTACGAAGAAGCTCGGACGGTTTTTGATAAATGCAATCCAGATCGTGTTTGGTGCCCGGCCGAGTACACGTAGCCATGTAATTGTCGGAGAAGACCTTCTTCAACTATTCCTAAGATTCTATGGAATCTGGGGCGAGGCTCGTGAGCCAGTTCATTGTAGTCGACGTGAGCATGACGGGAAGATAGTTTGCCATGACACTGGTATCTCCCCCGGTGGCACGCACAGCAGTGGCATAAGCTTGTAGCCACTGTGTGGGGTTCATCCGCCCCTCGTAGGGCTCGACCCCGATGATTTTGCAACCACGGGGCCACTGGAGTGTTCGGAGTGCTCTAGTGAATGCTCGGGGCCCTTTGGGATCGTCACCGTCGGGATCGGCAACATTGCCGACATTAAGTGGCTGGAAGGTTGCATCCGGATTACCAAATTCTTGCTCGTATTCTTGACGTCGGCGTACTTCCTCCTCATGCCGAGAGAAACAGCACCCATCGATATGACGTCGTGCATCCTGGAGGTTGTTGATGTGTGCTCAGACATCTTAATCGACTTCTTGGCCGTGTTGGCGAGGGTTGTTGATATGGTTCCCCCTAGCTCCCCCCTGGAGGGGCGGTCTATCATCACGATGTTGGTTGGCGAAACGGCTTCTGCTGGGGCGGCGATTGGATCTTGGCGCGGCGGATTGGCGATTCGAGCTTGTCGAGTAGGAAGGTGCCTGATCCTGGCGGATCTCGTTGACCTAGCAGTACGCAGCTTTAAGCATTGCGATGACCTTGGCGACTTCTAGCATTTGCTCAAGCCGAGCGAGCTCATTAGCAGCCACGACCAAGTTGGTGCTTGCGGTCTTGTAGACATCGTGGCCGTCGACACAGATGAATTCGTCATCGAGGTTGTAGCGGAGTGAGCGTGGCCTCCCTTGCGAGTCGAGTTGTTCTCCATTACGAGCAGCTTCAGCTAGCACAATGGCGGCCTCATTCGCTCGACGCTGCGCACGGTTGGCTTTTCTGTTGACACGAGTTGCGTGGTCCTCATCGGTTTCTCCATCCCGCGGAGGGCTGTCGATGCTGACATTAAAAATCCCACCTCAATGGAAGGGTGGAAAAGGAGGTTGGACGGCGGCGGTTTTGGTGACAATCTCCGTGGAGCCCTGGGGCTCAGAGTCTGGATTTTCCTCCAGAATGGTGTGGAGGGATTCTTCGAGATGTTGGCCAATTTGCAGCATGTTGATAGTCGCGCGAGAGTTGATCGGTGATCGGGTCGGCGAGAGGATAGATATCTCCAATCTGGTTGGTGAATTTGTCCCTTATGGCATCCTGATGGACGGTGGCCGTAACCCCTGGAGTTTCCCAATCGACCTCTGATAGATCGAAACTGGAGGGTGGTCGACGCTGAACCAGAGTGGTCCGGGCCAATTCCATGAGGGAGAGGCAGTCGGTGAGCTTCTGGCTGACCTGATCGATGGATGCGATCAGATCGTCGTTGCCGACCTGCTTCCTCGAGTAGCGGGGCAGCAGGCGGTGAGTTGTTGGTGAAAACAACCTCGGAGGCGGTTCTGAGATCGGATCTGTCGTTGCAGGAGTTGATGTGGTTGGCGCAGAATCGATCTGCACCGGCTTGATGATCTCTCTGTCTCCGTCATCATTGATAACCTAGGAGATCGATCCGACCGTAAAGATCTGTCTGGCCTTTGGAGAGGACGAAGAGCCTGAAAAGTGTACCATCTTGTTCGTCATAGAAACAGCACGCACGTCCCTACCTGGTACACCAACTGTCGACAGAATATCATTGGCAGTCCTTCGAGGGGTATCCCACGAAGGTAGATTGATCAGCAGAGGTGCGTGTAATCGAGAACAAGAAGACAGCAGAGACACAAGAGTTAGACAGGTTTGGGTTGTCTGCACGACGTAATACCCTACTCCTATAGTCTGTTGGTTTATATTGTCTATCGTATAATATTGTGTGTGTTTTGAGGGGGTCCCCTACCCGCCTTATATAGCTGGGGGTAGTGTTACAAGTCGGTTAGGTCTAGAAGATAACCGGTAAGTAATAATAGATTACAGAAATCACGGGATCGAGCATATCCTAACAGATCTCGTAGCATCTTCAGGATATCACCCTTGATGTCTTGAGGTACACGCCGAGTAGTACCGTGCACCGTAAGTCTTCGTCTTGTGGGCTGGACCACCCCTAGCGGCGCAGCCCATGTAGTTTGCCGTGGGTATCCGGGGTCATACCCCCACACCGTGTGATGAATTTATTGAGCCTAATTAATCCGTCATTAGCACATATTTATTGTAGCACCACATTGTAAAATCATGGACTAATTAAGCTTAAAAGATTCATCTCGCAAATTAGTCACAAACTAAGCATTTAGTTTCCTAAATAGTTTATATTTAATACTCTATGCATGTGTCGAAACATTCGATGGAACATTGACTAAAGTTTAAGAGGTGAAACCAAACACCCCTAACTTGTGGTGAAGGGATTTCTTATACCCTTATAACAGTATAATTATTGCACATCAGGAAGGGAGAAAGTAGAAAATGACAAGTAAAGTTAGTTTGTCTTATATGTAAAGGTACATTTATTTTAGGAAAAAAAATTAAGCTCTAAAAGTGCAATTATTGTGGGACCGAGGGAATAGCAGTTTTACGCCCTCGGTAGCATCTCGGCAGAAGCACGTGGTGCGCATGTAATGCTAGTTTCGCTAGTAAACTGACACAGTATGTGCTCTGCAGCGTCACTCTCTCCTCCAATTCAACCTCGGCCTGTACCGTATACTGTACAGTAGGTACGTGTACGTGCACCGACCGGCCAACTGTGCAATTGCATATATCTAATGGGCACGGCCAGCATGCATGGACCAATCGTCCTGTCAATTCATTGCAAGTCAGGCTTTTGCCGGAGCTTCATGAATCATGCCCATGTGATTATTGTGAAGGGTGAGGAGTCTTTTGACTTGAGGTCTGATCGAGCACCACGACGACGACGTCTCGGGTACGGTCGTCTTCCGTATGTCTTCGGCAGGGGCGTTGAGTAGGGATGAAAACGGATCGGATACGAACGGATATCACTCATATTATATTTGTTTTTATATTTCTGTTCGGATTCGGATTCGGACACGGATAGCGTTCAGATACATATACAAATACGGATTGACTCGGTTACGGATACGAATAATGAGTATCAAATACGGTATGAATCGGATTCGGAGAAGGTCGGATACAAATATCTATTCGGATATTGAGTAAAAGCAGTATATATATATATATCATACGCATGCGCATGAAACCATTACACCACTCTATGAGTCCATAATCCATCTAGATTAAGCCGAAAGACTAAAGAGTAAAGCAACAAATAAGATAAAGATCTGAGATACATCATACATCAAACATCATATAAGCACTAATCTTCGCGGCATGAGTAGAAATAGCCAAGCACATTGCTTCATGGGTCTCATGGAGTCATGGTCATGGATTCAAGATCTACAATCCTTATATAGGCCATTTTTTCATTTTGAGAAAGTTTGAACAAAATGTAGTTCAAATTTCACAAGTGTATGACATAGTTTTAGAAAGTCTGTATGAGATTTAAGAATTTGTGACTAGTGTTTGATAAAACTTTCTCAAATGGGAAAATGAGCTATGTAACAATTGTATATCTTGCTGAGATGATCAAACTTGGTATTCAGAGTTTTTTCATCTGAGGTCATTTAGTGTCTCATTTGAGCAAGTTTGACCAAGTCAAATTTGGTCAAATGAAAAAACAACACTTTGACTCTAGTATTATGAACTCTAAATGACTTCAAATTGAAAAGTTTTGAATACCAAGTTTGTTCAACTCATCAAGATCTATAATTCTTGTTTTGGTCAACTTTCCATTTGAGATAGTTTGGACGGTTCAAATTTGTGATTTTTAAATTTCGACGTGTACAAACTAGTTTTCGGAACCCTAGATTGTCTCAAATTGAAAAGTTTTGAATACCAAATTTGTTCATCTCATCAAGATATACAATCCTTATATAGGCCATTTTTTCATTTGAGAAAGTTTGAATAAAATGTAGTTCAAATTTCACAAGTGTGTGACATAGTTTCAGAAAGTCTATATGAGATTCAAGAATTTGTGACTAGTGTTTGATAAAACTTTCTCAAATGGAAAAATAAGCTATGTAACAATTGTAGATCTTGCTGAGATGATCAAACTTGGTATTCAAAGTTTTTTCATCTGAGGTCATTTAGTGTCTCATTTGAGCAAGTTTGACCAAGTCAAATTTGGTCAAATGAAAAAACAACACTTTGACTCTAGTATTATGAACTCTAAATGACTTCAAATTGAAAAGTTTTGAATACCAAGTTTGTCCAACTCATCAAGATCTACAATTGTTGTTTTTGTCAACTTTCCATTTGAGATAGTTTGGATGGTTCAAATTTGTGATTTTTAAATTTTGAATAAATATCCGGATAATATCCGTTTTTAAATATCCGGATATATCCGATACTTATCCGGATTATCCGATATCCGCCGGATATCGATGATATTACATCCGTATTTGATATCCGCCTAAGATATCCGTTTTAGTATCCGTATCCGAAAAAAAAACCGGATATCCGAGTAACTATCCGAATAAGTGTTCATATTTGTTCGGTCGAACGGACGGTCGAATAAATATCCGTACCGTTTTCATCCATAGCGTTGAGGAGGAGGTGGCGGCTGGTTCTACCGCCGGAGAGGAGGAGGGGGCCGGATCCGCCCCAGGGAGGAGGTGGCGGCCGGATCCGCACCCCCACGCGTGCCGGCGGGCGAGACGGGCCGCGCTCACTATCGTGGTCAAGCCACGCCGCCTTGGTGGGAGTGAAAGGGAGGAGGGGTGCCGCCGTGGTTTGAGGGAGGAAGGGCACCGCCATGGTGTGGGAGCGAGGAGGAGCGTTGATGTGGTTGGAGGGAGAGGGAGGAGTGGCCGGTGAGAGAGAGAGAGAGGAGTGTGAGAGAGAGAGGTGTCGGTTGAGCTGAGGGAGGAGTGGCCGGTGTGTGAAGGAGAATCTGACGTGTGGGGCCCACACGTCAGTGAGTGGAGGGAGAGAAGTAGTCAGGGGTGTTTTGGTCCATACGGAAGATGTGTACACGTATACGGCCTGACAGTGGGCCCAGACACCCGGAAGACATAGAAAATGGCAAGTATTAGGTAGAAGAAGAATTGTAATGGCAAGTTTCAGAATAGGTGAATTTTAATGGTAGATCTCAAAACTTGGAGAATTGTAACGGCCTCACTCAAAAAACCCAATATATATATATATATAGATATATAGATATATATATATGGAGAGTATATTCAGTAGCCAGCTACAAAATAAGTTATTCTGTAGCCACCTCCATTTACGATAATTTTATATACTAATTTACGATAATGTTAATACATATTTACGATAGTTGGTTACTATAACACATGGGAATATTTACCATAATATTATAGTAAACCACTTAGTAAGGAGTTACTATAATCTTATAAATTAACATAGTAATTATCGTAACTCAAAGTGGCTATAGAATAAATTATTTTATAGTTAGCTACACGTCAAATATATATATATATAGTACTCCCCACGACGGCCCTACGTACGACATGCATGGGAGCTGCTAGGCGCTAGCTAGTTGCATGCACTGCACTGCACGTCTGCACCAAGCCACAATTGTGGAACTGTATGAATGCCTGTTCGCTTGTTCGTAAACGATCGTAAATTTCCAGTTGAAAATCGTGTTTTTCTCTCATACCAAACCAGACAGCAGTAAATAATCTACGATACGATACGGCCTCCCGAACAGGCTGATGATCGATTATGTGGCGAGCGAGGACGATCAATCCGATCCAATTCAGGGCCTGTTTAGTTCCACCCAAAACCCAAAAATATTTACGCAGTATTTATCACATCAAATTTTGCGGCACATGCATGGAGTACTAAATGTAGACGAAAAAAAAACTAATTACATAATTGGGTGAGAAATCGTAAGACGAAACTTTCGAACCTAATTAGTCCATAATTACACACTAATTGCCAAATACAAACAAAAATGCTATAGTACTCAAAACCAAAAAAATTTGCCAACTAAACGGACCCTCATTTCTTGGTGAATCAGTCCATGTGATCGATGATTGTGAGGTGACGATCTTGACTTGAGGTCAGGCTGTGTTTAGTTGTAGGAATTTGGATTTTGGGGCTACTGTGGCATGTTTGTTTTTATTTGGCAAATAGTGTTCAAACATTGACTAATTAGGTTCAAAACGTTCGTGTCGTGATTTTCCACCAAACTGTGCAATTAGTTTTTCTTTTCGTCTACATTTAATGCTTCATACACGGCTACAAACATTCGATATGACAGGTACTGTAGCAACTTTTGAAAGTTGGTCGGAACTAAAGGGCTGAGGTGCGTCGGTCCTCATCGCTCGTCCTGGACAGCTACTCCTGCTCCTAGCTAGCAGCCCGACGACGACGTCGGGTACGTACGGTCTTTCGTCTTCGGCACGGCCGGCCGGGCCGGGGGTGTCCCCGCCAGCAACATCGTTTGCGCCCTAGCAGCTAGCACAGTACCATAGCGTGCGTAGTCGTCATGTAGTCACAGTCGTCGCTACCTGCCTGCCTTTGTGGGGTGTTTGTTACATGGACTAATTTTAGTGCATGTGACATTGAATGTTTGACACTAATTTTAAGTATTAAATATATTTTAATTATAAAAGTAATTACATAGATGAAGATTAATTTGTGAGACGAATCTATTAAGCCTAATTAATTCATTATTAGTGTATATTTATTGTAGCACCGCATTATCAAATCATACATTAATTAGGTTTAATAGATTCGTCAGACAAATTAGTCTGTCTCGTGCTCTGCGCTGCACACGTAAGTACTCCGTATAAATGAGCGCTGCACTGTGCACACTCCTACCTCCTAGTGTTTGGCCAATGGATAGAAGGCGACCCATGTCCATGTGAGCTGTGGCGCTGTGCCGTCCTCGATGGATAGGCCAGCAGCTGTTCGCCTGTTCTAGGGCAGGCATCCATCCTGGTCCCTGGAGCAGATGGGGCCAGCCAGAGCTAGGGCCACATCCATGACACGAATCTGAGTGACCATCGGCCGGCTGCACGCAGGTAGCAGAGGCAGCGTCGTCAATGCGCTGCTGCCTGCGCCTGTGCAGCTCATCAATCCGCTTCACAGCAGCATCTTCCGCTCGCTGTTTATCATCATCTCAGGCCTTGATTAGATTCTTCTATAAAGTTTACTCTCTATCACATAAGATGTTTGATACATGTACGAAGTATTAAATATAGACTAAAAAATAACTAATTTATTTTTTTTATTAGTATCAAACACTTCATTCGACATATCTGTGTGACATCCGATGTAATATCTCTAGACTTTACTCACCGAATTTAAACACCATCTCAATTCTCAAAAACTATGCCTGCGTGCAGCTCCTTTTGCATTGGACGTGTGCCAACCAACACTTGTGGCGAGAGCACCCATTGGCCATTTGGCCGCTGTCTGCAGCTGCATCAGCGGCGGCGGGTCTGATGGCCGTGAACGCCAAGCGCTACACCTTGGCGGCTCTCCTCGCGACGCTCGCGGTGGCGGTCATCGTCACCGTCTTCTTCGTGCTGCTCTGCCCGGCGCGCATCACCTTCTCCGTCGCGCGCACGGGCAGCAGCCACAACAGCTCCGGGCCCGCAGGCGGCGGCAGCAGCGTGCTCAGCCTCACCCTCGCCGCCGACAACCCCAGCCGGCGCGCGAAGGTGACGTACGAGAGCATGTTCGTGGACGTGAGCAACAGCACGGCGCCGGGAGCCCAGGGGGACAACTGGGTGCGGGCGACGGTGACGACGCGCATGCCGCTGCGGCAGCAGGGGCGCACTGCGGCCATCGACGTGACGGTGCCCCTGGTGGACCCTTGGACCCAGGACTTCACCGGGAACATGAGCAGCCTCTTCTCCGTCATGGTCACCGCGCAGGCCAGGTTCAGGGTCGGCGTCGCGTGGACGCGGCTCTACGACATCAAGGTCTCCTGCAGCCCCGTCAGCTTCTTCACCGCGAAAGCTATACCGGCCGGTGCCGCCGGCGGCGCAGCTGGCCTGCCGGTCAGATGCGTCTAGCTAGTCAGTGGCTGATGCATATCTACAGCACAACTTGTGCCAGTGTAGTGTGTGTTGTATTGTGATTCGAATTCGATCGATCGATGTGCAATGGAAGATTGATTTTGCTTGGATTGGTTTGTGATTACGAGTATAATTTTTGAACTTGAACGTAACTGCATACCGTATTTTGTGATTAAGACTTAAGAGTGATGGATAGTACAACAATGGAGATTTTCGCCATCAACCGACGGCGGTCTCTCACGCTTTTGTCACTTTTTGAAAGATTTTATTCATCAGGTGGAGGTTGAAACTTTATAATAAAAAATAGATGGTTGAATGCAAAATTCTTATAAAGGTTGGAATAAAATTCCTTTATCTAAAATAAAAGAAGTACATCTAGAAAATGCACTTAACGCTACTGTGTTTAGGCCGTGTATCATCCGCTACACACAAGCGGCCAATTGTTGCATCGTTTCAGCTGAAGCCGGACGTTTATGTGGCATGGGCTAACACAGTGACACTAGATTTCCTTTGATTCGGGCTGCTTTCATCTTTTTTTCCCTCCGAGTTGGGCTGAGTGAATGCATCTTCATCTGTCCATGCATTTTCTCCCCTAGATAACCCAGCAGATTCCTATAGGAGAAGCAGGGGCCACGTCGTCCAAAATTCTCCTGACCGTCGGATCTCCCATCGGATGGCCATGGGTCTTTGAAGCAGATTCCACCGGAAGCCGATCCTTCTGCTTTTCGTTGGATTCTTCTACTTCTCCCCTGCTTCACCCACTTCTTGTCCGAATCCAGATAGCCAAATATAACCGCAGCTTTCACTTCTCCTTCCCGTCCCTCTCCCCCTCCTCTCTCCTCTTCGTTATCTCTCTCTCCCTCGATCTTTCCCGGCGCGGGAGATTTAACTTTTTAGCATTATTAGGATTGGCACCTCCTGAAATCTCACTACAACGGCTGGCAATACGACTTTGGCACCCAACGGAGAGAAGAGATACAGAATTGCCACTTTTGCACTCGTGGCACAACAGCGTGTCAGTCCAAGTGGGATCCGAGGCAGCATGGGGGTGGCAAATGACCGCGGCTGCCCCTGCCCTCTGCTACTAACCCAGCAGGGCCGCACTCAGTCACCTCGCCCGGCCCATTCGCTCGTTCTTCGTCTCCCTGCTCTCGTCGTAGCCCGCCGCCGCCATCCGACGATGCCGCCGCCTTCCTCTCCCAACTTTCTCGATGGATTGAAGGTAAGTGTGGAGCGCCATTGTCGCCATCCCGCTCGTTTTATTGCACTGGTTTTGATGGGATTGTAGGTTAGGTTAGGGTCCCTACCAGTGATGGTGAAATTGTCCGCCTTCCTTGCTTTCTAGGCCGTTGATGTAGTGGCTTCTATTGCGGTGGAGATTGGAGACACAATGGATTGGAGTGGTTGCCCTATTTGGTAAGCTAAACTTCAGTGCACTTCATCCTCGCTTTGATTCCGGATTGGGCAGATGTTGTGTAGTACGATACCGTCTAACAGTTTGATTTGTGTTTCTGTTCGTTATTGTGTCAGGATTCATCCTGGCAACGCTTTTAGATTAGTTGTTAAGGTTTCTAAGTATGTTGCTGATGGTGAGTACGGGCAAGTAGAAATGTCACCGCAGGAGCATGAACTATGGCTGGATAGGACTGTGCAGTTTTCTTTGTCTAAATTTCATGATGAAATGGCCAGTAAGATAATCTGGGGACCTTCACAGGCATTGGCTATTTGGGTGGTTGACAGTGACAGTGAATCTGAATGGAAAGTTAGGAGGGATGAACATTTTGAGTAGCTGATAAAGGATATATGGAATGACAGGGTAACTGTGCTTGTAGTGGATGTAGTCAGCAAACATGCTCAAACTGCCAATGCTAGTTTTGGTGTTAGGTGTGCATCTGATGTCACTTCTGCACAAGGCCGTACTGCTCCTGGTAATGCACAAGGCTGTGGTGCTCCTGATAATGTAGAAGGCAGTGTTGTTCCTGATAATGTTGAAGGCAGTGGTGACACCTATAGCTCTCCACCTCCATCTATGCTAGTGGAAGAAGAAGAAGAGGTTGATTGGGCTGAGTTGACTATATTGGCAAAGCCTAATGAGGATGTAGAGGCCATGGAAGTTGCTGACGAGGACAAAGTGTATGAGGCAATGGGTTTCAAAGCAGCAGATGACAGAGTAGAGGAAGCAACTAGGGAAGTTGTGCCTATCCCTACCATGATAGCTGAGATGTAGAGTGATATGGCAGATGCAGCTATACTAGTTGATGATCATGTGGGTGAGGAGCCAATGTTTGATTGGGACAGGGATAATCCAGATATGTCTATAGGGGTTTCTTACCCTTCTATGGATGATTTCAGATTAGCTGTGAGACAACATGCAATTGTCAAGGAGTTTGAGCTTCACACTGCACGCTCTGATACATCAAGGTTTAGGGGAAATTGTGCTTCTCTTGGATGTCCTTGGATTATTAGAGCTAGAAACCAACATAATGAGAGTGTCAGGGTATTTTTTATAGATTTGTTTTGTTTCATTTAAACTGTCTAGATGTTATGTTTGTCTAGATACTTATGTTTGGTTGTTTTGTGCATGTGTAGGAGCAAATAAATGAAGGGCAGCATAATTGTGCCTCTAGAAGCAGAGTGGTTGGCAAGATGGCCTCACAAGCTTGGGTGGCAGAGAGGGCTATTCCACTACTCAAGAAGAAGCCAAGCATGGGTCCAAAGGAAGTGCAGGAGGAGCTACAGATCAAATACAAGATTGAGATTCCCTACCAAACTGTAGTGTATGGCAGATAGAGAGCAGCCAACAAGCTTTTTGGTAAGTGGGATGACTCCTTTGATTGGTTGTATAGATTTAAGGCAGAGGTAGAGATGAGATCACCTGGTACCATAGTTGAGATAGCTACTGAAGAAGTTGATAGGAAGATTCATTTCAATAGATTTTTTTGTTGTTTCAAGGCAGCCATAGATGGTTTTAGAAATAGATATAGATCATACATTAGTATAGACTCCACAACCTTTAATGGGCTGTGGAATGGCCACTTGCCCTCAGCCCAAGCATTAGATGGCCATAACTGGATGTATCCTTTAGCATTTGGATTGTTTGACTCAGAAATCAAGGAAAACTTGATCAGGTTCATGGAGCAGCTTAGCAAAGCAATTGGACCTATGGACAAGTTAGCAGTATGCACTGATGCTTGCAAGGGTCTTGAGGCAGCAGTGTCTCAAGTGTGGCCTCATTGTGAGAAGATAGAGTACTTCAGACATTTGATGGAGAATATGAAGAAATATTACAGTGGAGACATCTATGCCAAAAACATGTGGCCTGCAGTTAGGGCCTATACTCCTCACAAATTCAAGTATTTCTTTGACAAGGTTGTGGAAGCTAGCCCTAGTGTGCTTACTTGGTTGAAAGAGCACCATAACCTACTCTGGGCTAGGAGCAAATTCAGTAGTGACATCAAATGTGACTACATCAACAATAATTTAGCTGAGTCCTAGAATGCATGGATCAAAGAGCACAAGGATCTGCCTGTGCATGTTTGGCTGATGCTATCAGGGAGAAAACAATGGTCCTATTTGCTAAGAGAAGAAAGATCTCCACTGTCTTGACTGGAGGAACCTTACCTGTTGTCATACACCAGCTCAATGCAGCTTCCAACGGTCTATGCCACCTCAAAGTGACCAAGGGGCATCCAGAAGAAGCAGAAGTCACAGAGATATACAAAGATGAAGAAGTGAGGAGGCATGCTGTGTATCTTACAAAGCATATTTGCACCTATAGAGAATGGCAGGTAACTAGGAAGCCATGCCCACATGCATTGGCTGTCATCACCACTGAGGCAGCCCCAAATGGATCTATATGTGGACAAATACTACTCTGTTAAGAAGTTTCAGGCTGCCTACCATGGTGTTATCCCAACACATGACTGACAGAAACTAATGGCCTGAGGTTGACAAGGGTTTCAAGTTGTTGCCACCACTGTCCAAGAAGAAAAAACCACTAGGCAGATTGAAGAAGAGCAGGTACCTATCTTCAACTAAAAGAACTAGAAAAAGAACTAGGTAGGTAAAATGTACTGGTTGTGGTGAGTATAGCCACAGAACTGGTAGCTGGAGGTGTGCACTGACAGGGACAAAGAAAAGGTAAATACTAAATTGTTATCTTATTTCAACAAATAAGCAACAACTAACCTAACTATAGTGTTTATTTATAGGAAGAGGACAAAGAAGACAGCACCTAGATCAGGAAGAAAGAAGGCCAAGAAGGACCAGCCACCAACAGACCAAGGAACACCAAGGACAAGAGCAGCAGTGGCTAGAGAGGCAGCTGCAAAGGCAGCAAGAGAGGTTGCAGAAGCAGCTGATAAGGCTACTACTACAGCAGAAGCACCATAATAAGCAGACAGGCATCTGCTGGATGTGCCACCACTGGAGAGAATTCCACCATCAAGCCCAAGAACACCTCCAAGGTATGATACAACCTTTACAATTCTATGCTTGCCAAAGAATGCAACCCTGAACTCCTGGATGTTTGAACACAGGAACACCTACCTTGATTTGTAAGTTGTAAACCAGATTCAAGACATGCCTGTTGATGGTGCTCCAAGGAAGATGACACCAAGGAGGAAGCAGCTGGCATCCAAGGTCAGGAAGAGTCCAAAAAAGAAGACTCCAGCAAAGAAGGGGAAGAAAAAGTGAAACTTGTAGTGAACCTTTTTGTGTGATCTTTTGTGTAGTGATGCATGGCCTAAACATTATGTGCTTTATGTGGCCACAAGACAATGTGATGTGTGGCCGTAAGCTTTTGTGTTGGAACTGGCCAAATGACTTTGTAATGTGTGGCCTTAAGCTACTGTGATGTAAATGGCCAAATGTCAATGGATGTGTAGACATCCCAACTATCTAAACCTATTATGGTTTGTATTAAATTATGTGTCACTGCTCTATGAAATGATGTTCGTGTGATCTATTTTTATTATACCTCTGTGAATTATGTGTCAATTCATCATTTCAGTTTCAGTCATCCATCAGTTTCATTCATCCATCTAGACAATAAAATTTTGGGGACAACATTTTTTAGTTTCATTCATCCATTACTTCATTACAGCATACATCACTACACACCCAAAGACAACACATACAACACAAGCAATGAACATGTTCATCTTCCACATCAGTTTCTCCAGCTTGTGCTCCAATTCCTTCCTCAGTTTGTCACCATCTGGACTCCCCACTGAAGCTTCTTCCACCACCTCTGCCCAGTTCGATGGCCGAACAATGACGATGCCGAGATCCTTCAACTGCTGGAAGTACTGTTTTTCGAATCGTTAGTACCCACACAACTTGGAGAACTAAAAAAGGACACAAATTACAACCCTAACTGTGCTAATTTAGGAAAATCCAGGAGACAACTCACCCCATTCCTTGCACATTTGAAGTACAGATGACCATGATTCTCACTGTCCTTCTTGGTCCGCCCCTCCACCACCCGAGCAGGGATGGCAATCCGGGCAAGGGATCAATGGGAAACCGTTGAGCTCACCAATGGGATCGAGACCAACCGAGGCAATGCGGGTGCTCAGGCCACCGTGAAGCCTGCTCCTCGCCCGTCCACCTCCAGACGACTTCGAGTAATGCTCCATCGAGAAAGCTGGAAGAGGAAGGAGGGAGAGGAAGGCGACGGCGTCGTCGGATGGCAGCGGTGGCGGAGGAGGGCTACGGCGAGAGCGGGGAGACGAAGAACGAGCGAATGGGCCGGGCGAGGCGACTGAGTGCGGCCCGGCTGGGTTAGCAGCAGAGGGTAGGGGCAGCCACGGTCATTTGCCACCCCCATGCTGCCTCGGATCCCTCCTAGACTAACGCGATGTCGTGCCACGAGTGCAAAAGTGGCAATTCTATATCTCTTCTCTCCGTTGCATGCCAAAGTCATATTGCCAGCCGTTGCACTGAGATCTCAGGAGGTGTCAATCCTTATAATGCTAAAAAGTTAAATCTCCCCCCCCTTAACGCGGGCAGGGGAGACGGTGGCTCCCGCGCGCTGGGGCTCTGTGGTGGCGCCCACCCTTCTCCTCCTCCTCCTCCTCCTCCTCCGTTCCTCCCTCCCACGCCTGCTTCGCACCTCTGGTCCTCCCTCCCCTTCGTCTCTCTCTCTCCCTCCCAAGGTGGCGGCGGGCGCGAGGTGACGACACCCCCCGCGGACGACGCTCCGGCGGGGGTGTGGCCCGGCGGCCCCCTCCCTCTCCTTCATCCTCTGCGCGGGCTCCTCAACACCTCCTCCCCGGGGAGCGTGTGCTTGTAGCACACGCGGTTGTGCAGGTGCGGCGGCCCCTCCACGGGCGCACCTTGACGCCGCGTCAATCTGTGTTTCCTCCACCAGGTACGCCCACCCTTTTCTCTTTCCTTCCTGCTGTGCAAAACCGAGCACCCACACCCTACCTTCAATCTCTGATCTGATCTAATTACAACCTATTGTGCCTGAGGTTAACTGGGAGGAGGTCAACTAGATGTGGAGCCATCAATTGATGCTTAAAATGTTACGAGAGAAAAATACTGTTCTATGGCTAGCTGAAGAACACGCTGGACATCGGAAAAAAACCGTACCGGAGCTGTAGATCGAAATGACATATGCATGCTGTGGCAATAACCCACGAATGCCGAACGAAAAGGATCTGTATATACTGTTCCTCAATAACCCACGCTTCACTCATGTCTTGAGACAATAATGTTGGAGACTGGAGTAGTACAGCCGGGGCTCAATGGGAGGAACAGTACACACTTATGGGAGCACGTTCGTTAGGTACTTCCGTAGGTTCAAAGTCTCTACACGTACTCAACATAAATCATTGTTTGTTGCTAATTGGTCGCGCGGGACGACCAGGACGATGACGACGACTTGTTGAGAGCTGCTGGCGCGCGCGGTTTTAATGTACCGACACTTGGCAGGTGAGGTGCCATGCAAATGAATGAGGGTCTGCATCTACCCTGCCATCCGTAGTACGACGACGCTGAACCCACTGACGGTCATTTGTTGTCACTACTTGTGGCTGATGACATGATATGACAGCTCCTTTGGCTTGTGTAATCGGCTGTTCGGTAGAATTGAAAAATAAATTAAAATATTGTTTTCGATTGATTATCGTGAAAAAAATATATTATTTTATCTAAAAACACTGTTTATGTGAACAGTATCCATGTGCGTGCGCTGGCCAGCCTAGGCCAGCCCGACGGCCAGCCGAACGCGCTGTAGGCCTTGCTGACTCTATGCTGTTAGCTACATCAGGGTCCTCGCCAATCAGAAAGATACCTTTTCCTATTCTTTTTCTGACCCCCTCTCTCTACCTCTCCTTTCCTTTTCTTATTTTTATTTATTTCCTTTATTTTATATTTTATTCCTTCCTGTTTTTAATCATTTGTATGTTTATCATTTATATTTCAAACTTGCTCAGAACATTTTCCTTTTTTCATGAACCTTGAACATTTTTCTTGTGAAGCGACTAACATTTGTCATGACATTGCAAAACAAATTATCTTGAACAAGAAATAACTTTTTGTCCTGAAATGGAGCATTCTCATCCCAAATCTAGACCAAATTTCTAATCAACCTAGAGCAATTTTCCCATGGAGTCAGGGCATTATATTTTTCTCTTAAATCTAAAACAAGTATCTCATCAAGCTAGAACAATCATCTATAGGGCCATTTTTCGTGTGAATCTAGAACAATTTGTCCATGAACCTAGTACATCATCCCTCTAAATAAAAGAAAATATCCTATCTTCGTGATGTCATGCAAATATATGAGACGGGGGGTCTTGTCTTAATGCTCTTAGGGCACTCCTAATGCAGAAACCACCATAGTTTTTATGAACATTAATTGTACTGCCACCTAAGCGTTTTGCTGATGTGGCAAGGTAGTTATTGAAGAGAGAGAGTAAAAATCATAGAAACTGGGTCTAAATTAGAAACCATGTCTATACGAGAACCAAGACATGAAGGGATGTGATTGATAAAGAATGGAGAGACAATGTATGTGATTGGATAAAAAACTATCCAGTAGAAATTATCTATTGGGACCATGGTTTCTATATACAGTGTCTTTAGAAATTAATAGGTATAGAAACTACATGTAGTTTCAAGCATTGAAACTGTCCTTATTGTAGAAAGCATATGTTGTCTCGCTAGAGGGCCATAGAAAGTCTGGAAGTCAAGAGCCTGTTCGGCAGGACTGAAAAATACTGTTCCGGCTGATTATTGTGAGAGGAAAATACTGTTATGGCAGGACGTGAACAGTGATTTCATGAGGTGGCTGGCCAGCTAGCCGAACACTGCCCAAGCTACTTTTCACAGTGAATAAAGTAGTGGGTCCCTTGTTAAGATGTAAAGCGTTGACGAGAAATCTACAGCCCCCCCGCCGCGATAAATCTACAGTTTTATGGGTGTTTGGTTCCACCTTCTACACTTTAGTCGTTGTCCCATCGAATGTTTGAACACATGCATGGAGTATTAAATATAGACTATTTATGAAACTAAATACACAGATTGAGACCATTTTGCGAGACTAATTTTTTAAATCTAATTAGTTCATGATTTGACACCGTGGTGCTACAGTAAACATGCGCTAATGATGGGTTAATTAGGCTTAATAAATTTGTCTCGTGGATTACTAACTGATTCTGTAATTTGTTTTTTTATTAGTATCCAAACACCCCATGTGACACCTTAAAATCTTTAGTCACCGGATCTAAACACTCCAGGTGGCATTATCAGTTAGGCTAAAATAACTTTTTTTTCCTTCATGTTGAGCCTGCGCTCACAAAGGGGGAGAGGACAGCACGTATGATATACGTCACATCACTGAAAGCAAGTGACGTGTATCCGAGATGACATCAGAAAAACTGTACCGGAGCTGCAGACTGAAATGAATTCGTGCCCATGCATGCATGCTGTGGCAATATCCTTAAATAATGCGGCAGGGATAAAAATGTATCACGGCTGATTCGTTTAGTAATCCCACATTGACTAACCGATCATCAAACGTGGATAGTGGTGAAAAGGCGACGGTGACCATGACCTTTGTATTGACGGTTCATACGCTGAAGCGACGATAATGTTTACCTCTATAGACGTCTTGGTCGTCGAAGCGACAGCGAACTTGCACCGCATATAATCTGGTCGAAGTATAAGATGACGGTACTTGTAACCACTACATAGGCGGTTGATGTGCCCACACGACGGTGATGATAGCCTCCACAAAGGCGGATCATTTGCCAATGCAGCGGTGTTAGTATATACCCACATAGTCGGGTCGTGTTCCAATATGACAGAAACAAGGACCTTATCACGGACGGATCATAAGCCAATACGGTGGTGTAGTGTACACCACAGTCGGTCTCAGATCCCGACGATAATGGCTATGACCATCACTGTCGATAGCTTACTGTCGAGGCCAAAATTGGGTTGCGATGGGGGTTACGACGTGACTGTGAAAGGTCTAAATGTGGTAGTGACCGTGTGCGCCCCCGGCATGCAGACCGCGTCGCTATGTCGAACAGAGTCAGTCCCAATGTCCTGGTGACCGTGGAGAGCAGAGGGGAGAAAGATTGGGGGAAGCGCAAGCGGACAAGGCACGCGTCGCGTACCTGAAGGGGCTAGAATCGTTGGAGGCCGTCGCCGGTGACAACGTCCACGTCCTTGCCAGCTACCGGTCCTGGTGTCGCAGACTGTAGCCACCGGATCTGGACGGGCGGAAGATTCATCAGGCCCCTCGCTCGTCCCACAGCCCGCTCGAATCCGCCTCTGCCTCAAAATCGGATCCACCCCAAATAGAATCCGCATCAAATCAAATCTGCCTCCGCCACAAATCGAGTCCACCTCGAATCGAGAGCGCGATGATTTGCCCCAAATCGAAGGCGTGACGGCGACGACGGACGTTCACCTCCACATCGATGGGGGCCGCACCGGCGTCATTGAGGCCTCTGCCTCCACGTCGACGGGGAGGAGGTCAGCTGGTGGTGCTCCCAAAATTGACGATGGCTGCGGAGACGGAGGTTCCACCAATGCCTTGAAGAAGATGAAACAAATCGCGTTGAGTAGAGAAAGGGGGAAAAGAAATGGGCACACTGTTTTGAAAATTTTTAAATGGCCCTCCCGGCGCAATATTTGGGAATCAGACAGAGCACAACAAAAAACGTGACGCAAATGGAAGGGGACCGAACGCAAGAAGACGTGGCTGGACTTATTTTGGCTTCGGCTAATTTGTATGACTGATTTGTTGTGAGAGAAAAACACTATTTTCTAACTGGCTGATAAGCTTAAGCAAAAAGGTTTTTTCTTTTTGGGACGAAGGAAGTACATGCGTCACAACATTGAAAGCAAGTGACGTATATCCGAGATGACATCAGAAAAACCGTACCGGAAATGCAGACCGAAATGAATTCGTGCCCATGCATGCATGCTGTGGCAATGTCCTTAAATGATGCCCAACGAAAAGGATCTGTATACACTGTTCCTCATGCCTGTGCTTTGGGCTCCAGGTACTGTAGTCAATAACCCACACTTCACTCATGTCTTCAAGTAGTACAGCCGGGCAGCCGGATGTGGCTCAATGGGAACACTACGCACTAGCATTTTTTTGTTTTTTTGCTAATAGTTTCTTTCTAATGTGTGCCATCAATAACAAGACGCCTCTCGAACGTGCTCATTGGCCGCGCGGGACGACCAGGACGACGACGATGACTTGTTGAGAGCTGCTGGCGCGCGCGGTTTTAATGTACCGCCACTTGCAGGTGAATGATGTGGGTCTGAATCATCTACCCTGCCATCCGTACGACGACGCTGACCCCACCGACGGTCGTACTTGTGGCTGACATGATATGACAGCTCCTTTGGCTGTGTACTCGTTTCCTGAGAAGTTGGATCCATTAATTGAGACAATTTAGCACATTTAAACATCGCGGGTATTTGGTTTGAACTGAAAATTCGGTTCGTTTGTTTGGTTTTAGAAAATTTCAGTTTTCAAGAATAGGGAACCGACCGGTTCATTCAAAAATGAGAACCGATAAATTCGGTGTTGGTTTTCTACCTCTGTTTTCGGTTTTCATCTGAAGAAACTGAGTTGTGAGGCATCGCTGTGTTTGCACCTCCGGCATGCCCTGCTTGCTCCAGCGCCAGACCTTGCTACAGATGCGTCGCCGCCAGACCCCAGCTCCCTGCGCGTGTCACCAGAGCCTGCTCCCTGCTCGACACCGCGCCAAGGGGATCCTCACTCGCGGCGTCACGCGAAGAGTTGCGCCCTGCGCTGCGAAGTTGCTTGTCCTGTTGGGTTAGGGTTAGGGTGCGGATGGGGATGGAAGACGGGAATGGAGGTTGGAGTGGTATGCGGATGGGAGTTGGATTGTTGGGCCGTGTGGGACTGTGGCCTGGACTCCTGATGCGATGCTCTCTTCACGACGCTAGAGAGAGGTCCGGTGGCTTCGGTTTCAACGGTTCTTCGGTTCAGGTAGAGCACAAAACCGAAACAGAAGCCGAACACTGAAATTCGAGAACTTTAGAACCGAAACCGAAAACCAAAAAAATCAATATTGCAGTTTGGTTCGGTTCTCGATGAAATAGTGCCTTAGCCTGATCTAAATAGACCCGTGCCCTTATATAAGCTGATATGGAACAAATAGCTCGAGCTTATCTTTTTGGCTCACATAATAGACAGCTAGCTAAAACATAG
The DNA here is from genome assembly GCA_904845875.1 of Miscanthus lutarioriparius. Taxonomy (NCBI): domain Eukaryota; kingdom Viridiplantae; phylum Streptophyta; class Magnoliopsida; order Poales; family Poaceae; genus Miscanthus; species Miscanthus lutarioriparius. The sequence goes on from CAJGYO010000186.1 coordinate 62,180, forward strand.
GAAAAGTGATATTTTAAATTTGTTTCAAAGTACGTGTCAGCACCAATCAACAAGCTAATCACTCATCATTGGTCGATTGTTGTATATCAATTGATTCTGTCGCGTATTCATGAGCAGGTACAGGTAGGTGCTGATCAACTGATAGACTGATAGAGTCACATTGCTGAAGTGGAGTCAGTAGACATGAGAGCGGACGGGGACGACGACGGCAAGACCTCGGCGTTCCGGTGCCTGGGCGCGGCGCGGTACGCGGTGGCCGCCGTGGTGACCGTGCTCATCGTCGCCGTCGTCGTCACCTCCCTGAAGGTGGTGCTCCGCCCGGAGTCCCTGCGCCTCTCCGTCGTCGACGGCGCGGTGTACTCCACTCCGCTGCCGGCGAGCGAGGCGGTGACCCTGCAGCTCAACCTCCGGGCCGAGAACCCCAGCGGCCGCGCCCGGATGTACTTCCTCAACGTCACCGCGTACCTCTTCGACGGCGCGACGCCGGCGTCGACGCCGACGCCCGACGAGGACTGCATCATCTTCTTCAACCCGACCGACGAGGCCGTGCGGCAGGAGATGGCGGTGGACTTGATGACGAGCGTGGAGGCGACGAACGACCCTGGCGTCATGAACCAGACCTACTTCGAGCGGCTGTATGCGGATGGCCGCGTCATCGGCGACATGACGCTACGGGTGGACGGCAGCCTCGTGACGGAGGTGAGCTCCGGGTTCAACATGACCCGCCTGCAGGTCACCTACTACTGCCGGCCGCTCCTCGTCGGCGGGAGCAAGGGTGGCGAGGCCTCCATGGGCAGGAAGGACGTGCTCTAGCACGGATAACCTGGGCAGTCAATGATTGATTCTCCATGGTTGCGCCGCCCACTTGCGGGAGTAGTTAGTCCATGAGGGAACCAAGGCCTTATTTACATTCTAAGTTTTTTCACTTTTTTTCGTCACATCAAATCTTTAGACACATATATAGAGTATTAAATATAGATAAAAAAATAATTAATTACATAGTTTGATTATAAATTATGAGACGAATCTTTTAAGCCTAGTTAGACCATGATTGGATAATAATAATTAAATACAAACGAAAATGCTACAGTACTATATTCTAATTCCTAACACTCATCTAAACAAGGCTAAACAAGGCCCAAATGTGTTTCTTGTTTCAGAATCAAGCGCGGTAGGGTCCTGTGTATTTTGTTGTTATTATGTAATCTATCTACCCTGGCACCTGTGTATTTTAAATTCTGGGCTGTGGCAGGCGAATTCAATGAGAACTAACGTACTATGCAACTTCATTTTGTTTAACGCTCGAATCAAATCACATACCGCAATATATCGGATATTATTCTTTTTTAATTTTGAAACAGTATAGAGACGTAAGCACTCACATATATATATGCACACACCCTCCTCTTATTGGAAACTCCAATGGACCAAGCCGAATACAGGTGTTGATGATGAATTCTGGAGGAATCTGAATGATTTGGAGGAATGTTGGAGGAATTTATGAGAGAAAAACACTGTTCCGGATGAAAAAAATAAGCGGATCAAGCCGGGTTTAATGGCACGCGAACGGGGCCATTGTCGAAGTCATTCGTTGTGGATGTGGGTATCTAGAACACAACTTTTTCTCTTAAAATTAGGGTTTTGCAATGAGTATCCTATTTTTCTCTCCAAAAAACATGTAGTTTTGCAACTCCTAAAAATATATTGGGAGGAAATAAAAAGGCCATCTCCAAGAGTTTCCAATATTCCACTTCTAAAATATAGAAGATAATTTTACATCAGGAATCATATACTATTTCTATATTATCGTAACCACATTTATATATTCTTTCTCTCTCATACATTTACATCGAGAATCCTTTCATACTCATTCTTTCCCACACCCTTCCACCTTTAGATTGACCGACCGATAGGCACGGGAAAGCAGTATCCGCGCGACCGCAACTACGCGCAAAGTTACGCAAGACGGGGGCTGATTTCTTAAGTGCGTAAATTTTAGGAGCACGAATTAGGAGTTGTGGAGAGGAATTTTTTCTCATCTTGCTAAAACTAAGGATTGTGAAGGGAAATATGGTACTCTCGGAAATGCTCTAATACAGTCAGAAGTAATTGGCATGGAAATCAAATTAAAGATTATATCCTGTACGTAAGTTGCCTTCATGCAATGAGACGATTTATTTCGTTCAGGATGAACCCAACCCTCTAGTCCTGAAACACAAACACTCTAGAAAAATAGGTTTGACTCATCTCAACCCACTCGGACCCTCAACCAAGCACAACCTAACTAAACGTGCGCACATTATTATTCATTCGATCATGGTGAAGCTGCTACCTACTCAACATCCGTGTGTGCGTGGTGGTGGTTGGATCTGTGTACATGTGTGGCCTCACTTTCCTTGCTGCCTATATAACCGAGTGTCCGAGTTGCACCGCAAGCCAGTGAAGTATCTAGAGACACTTAGAGAGCAAGACACCCTGATCTTACTTGGCACGGCTAGCCATGGCGGATGCTGTCGTCTTGCTTCTGTTCCTTGTGCTCAGCCACAGCTTGTCCTGTTCTTCTTCTCCTACTACTAGTGTCCCTGTCGTCCGTGCAGCAGTAGACGCGGAACACGACTACACATTCGTGGCGATCAGCTCGCTGAAGCCCAAAGCTGCTTGCACCGGACACAGGGGTACGTGCACGATCCCATCGAAAACACGCACGCACAGCTGAAAAAATTGATCTGAAGCTAGTGATACTACTGAACGAACTGAATGATGTTGGTTGTTGCAGTGTCTCCACCTCATGGTCACCAGAACGCCACGTGGCTACGACTGAGTCTCTCCCATGGCCCCTGCTCGCCGCCGTCGTCGCACCGCCGCAAGGGCCCGTCATTGGCCGAGCTGCTACGGCAGGACGAGCTCCGCGTGCAAAACATCCAGATGACGCTGCTGTCTGCTGGTGATGACGACAATGCCGCCGACGATGAGAAGGTCAAGAAGCACCCGGCGAAAAGCACCACAACCGCTATGGAACACGGGCCCGTAGTCGACGTCAACGTCGGCTCAGCAAGTAGCATTTCCACGGTACTACGAACGAAACTATTTTTTTCTTTGTCACCAAGATTATTCAGTTTTCTTTTCTGTCTAATTATTAAGTAAGCGCGCGATCGATCGATCCATCTCCCTTTTCCTGCAGTCTAGGATTGATCCGATGGCCACCGGCGGAGGCGACAGGAGGAGGCGGAGCATGCCGGGGACGGTGCAGACGATGATGGTGGACACCGCCAGCGACGTGCCGTGGGTGCAATGCCACCCGCCGCCGACGGGCGGCAGCAGATTCTTCGACCCAACCAGGTCGCCCACCTACGCTCCCTTCCCGTGCGGCTCGCCGGCGTGCGCGCGTCTCGGCCCATACGGCAACGGCTGCATCAACGGACAGTGCCAGTACCGCGTCACCTACCCCGACGGGTCGTCGACGCTGGGCACGTACAGCTCCGACCTGCTCACCATCACCCGCACCACCGCCGTCCGCAGCTTCCAGTTCGGCTGCAGCCTGGCCGAACAAGGTCTGAGCCAGGCCAGCAGCAGCTCATCCGGGACCATGTCGCTCGGCGGCGGCCCGGAGTCGCTGGTGTCCCAGACGGCGGCCACCCACGGCAACGCCTTCTCGTACTGCGTCCCGCCGACGCCCAGCGACGCCGGGTTCTTCGTCCTCGGCAAGCCGCCGTCTTCCAGGACGAGGACGTTCGTGGCGACGCCGATGCTGAGGTTCACCCAGGCGCCCACGCTGTACCGGGTCCTCCTCCGCGGCATCACCGTCGCGGGGCAGCGGCTCAACGTGCCGGCGACGGTCTTCGCCGCCGGCTCCGTGATGGACTCCCGCACGGCCATCACGCGCCTGCCGCCGACGGCGTACCAGGCGCTGCGCGCCGCGTTCCGGAGCAGGATGGGCGCATACCGCCTGGCGCCGCCTAAAGGGAGCCTCGACACCTGCTACGACTTCACCGGCGTCATGGTCGTCAGGGTGCCGAGGGTCGCGCTGGTGTTCGACCGGAACGCCGCCGTGGAGCTGGACCCCTCGGGGATCCTGCTCGACGACTGCCTCGCCTTCGCGCCCAACGGCGACGACCGCGCTCCGGGGATCATCGGCAACGTGCAGCAGCAGACCATCGAGGTGCTCTACGACGTCGGCGGCCGGTCCGTGGGCTTCCGCCGCGGCGCGTGCTGATCGAGCTCATCTACGTGCTACAGTGTGGGCAGGCTGCCGGTGGCGTACCATGCATGTCCCGCTAGCTTTGTGCTACCAATAACTACCGATTTGGCATTCGGCATTATATTTCAGAATGTATTTGCTACTAGTTTATGTATTTTACGTTGGATAAATTCGAGGTATGATACCTTGTTTAGTTTAATTAGCTGGCCGACCTTGTTTAGTTCCTTCTTCAAAGTTTGCATCATATCCTATCAAATGTTGGGACATATGCATGGAGTATTAAATATAGACTAAAAAATAATTAATTGTATAGAATGTGACTATTTTATGGGACGAATCTTTTAAGCCTAATTAGTCCATGATTTGACAATAAAGTTTACTTAAACTACAGTAACACATGTGCTACTGCCTTAGATTAATTAGACTTAATAAATTCGTCTTGTGATTTTCTGACGGATTCTATCCAAATACCTCAAGCGACACCCTAGACTTTACGTCCGGCAACTATACGAGGCCTTATTTACCGGTGCCTAGTCTGACACGTGCTTTGTTCGCGTAGGACGGTAGGAGCGCGTTACGCGCCACGACTCTGACGTTTGGGATGGCAGGCACTACTCTCGAGTCTCCCGTTATGGTGTCAATTCATTTATGAAATTAATTGCTACTTTGTTCATGTAGTTCTTTCTGATTTTCCTCTGGTTAGGAATCATATAGACATTATTTTGACAACAAAAAATTGACCCAATTTACATGCATTTCAAATTTGACTCGAATTTATTAAAATTTGGCAAATTTTTAATCACGATTCCTACCCTTCAGATGCCTGAGAAAACGATTGGGATTCAGGCGACGGTTTCACACGTGCTCCATGCGCCACCGTCCGTCCGTACCCAGCGAGGCAGCAAGCGTATTCCGGATCACAGGTATGCATGCACGGCACACGCACCCACCAGTTTGATAAGGAAACGACGGCATGTGTATGAGAACACACAGCTACGTATGCACGTACTAGGCGGTCGGCCTGTACGGATTATCTATTGTAAAGTTTGTGATGGTTTGTTAATTGTTTTTATGTTAAAAATAAAACTCGACACGTGGGGTAAGACAGCTCCCAAGCATTGTGCTTAAAAAGAAGACCTTTGTCGATATGTGCTTTGACATGGGACAGACGGGAAGATTTTTTTCAACGCGCGCCTCCTCCGGTCAACAAATCCACCCCGGGGGGTTCGAACTCTGGACGGCAGGGTGCAAAGCTCACAGCCAGACCAACTGGTCTAGCTTTCGCTTGCAATTGTTTTTATGTTATAAAATATTAAATTTTTGTCCTTGTCTTACAATAGAAATAATTGTAAATTGTTAATTGTCTTTGTGCCAAAAAAGATCGAATTTTGTCAGATTTATGGTTTTGTCTAACTAGGTTTTTATCCCCGCAACAAAAAATTATAGATTATATCTACATAAATTGCAAAGAACAAAAACCGTTATTTTAGCATAAATTATATGCAATAACCGTCGCTTAAAAAAAGCTAAAATCTCATGCACATGAATTTTAGCAAGTCCTATTTTTTATATCATGTATGCCAAAAATTTGACATACCCCCTAATATGGCACAGCTTGCATATATTAATTCATGAAATCATATATGGCAACCATGACATAGCAACACGTCCAAATTACTTTCGTATTGCAATGCTTTCTTATTGAACCAGCAGAAAACGTTAAAACTGGCCCAAAGGAAAATCAATCTGCTGTAGACGTGCAGCCCATGTCATACGCGGAAGAATCGTCTGCGCGATGCTCCCACCTCTATCTCTCTCGAGCCTCGGCAGATTGGAAGATTTGGAGAAGGAAAGCAGGCAGGCAGGCGGGCCTCCCAAAATGCCGCAAAGGCCCATCACTGATCAGGCAAGGCGCATCCCGATCAGGCAGGAGGGCCTCCCCCGCCCGGCCGGCCTGCAGGCCCATCCCGATCAGGCTGCCAAAGTGCCAAGACACACCTTCGCAGGGCATCAGAGCCCAATAAGCGGAAAACCAAATTTCGTATATGGAGTATTTCCTTTATCCTTTATCTAAAAAACCGAGTATTTCCTGTCTTGTCTCGCTTCAAACTACTCCCTCCGTCCCACAATACTAGTGGTTTTAGGCTATCTCCAACAACAACACTCAAAATACAAGACTCATTCGTCTTTTGGGTAGCGCTACAGGCAAAAAGTTCAATACCTATTCGGCATCTTCTCCAACAACAAAGACCCAAAAGAGAATCCTTTCTGCAAATGGGTTTCCAGGAGAGAGGATGCCCATATTTGGGTTGTGCCTCTCAGACAACCCAAAATAGGTCTTCCGTATAGATACTCTGTTGGAGACTGATTTTGAGTCTCTTGCTATCTATTTTTTGTTTGGGTGCTCCTTTGTTGGAGACAGTCTTAGGACCGGACGCGAGACCATGGCAAAGGACCTGCATGCCCCTGCTCCGGTGCTCCCTTCGTTCCCACGTGTTATTCTCTCTCCTCCTACCCTCCTCTCTTGTTCATTGTCTAGATCCAGCCTTCTCCAACTCCGGTGCTCTTTCCCCGTATGACACGTGACTGCGCTGGCACGCATCGGACGCCGCCGACCTTGCTCTCAGCCTTCGCGACCTCCGCGGCATCCCACCATGGCCGAATCCTTCCTCGCCGTAGCACCCGTGGCCAGATCCTTCCTCGATGGCTCCATCCGCGGCGGGGTGTGGTAGACAAGGAAGGGGTTGATGGAGAAGATGAGAGCGCCGTTGTTCCAGGCGATGGGCAGAGGAGGCGGTGGAGGAGGAGGTGATGGGAGGAAGGAGGTGTGGTGGAGGAGGCGACGGCTAGTGACGAGGGGCACCGACTGAGGAAATCATGGTGTCGCAGAACCGACCAATTTATAAGAATACAAGTACAATGGCAATCATAGCAAGTCGCGACCGTCATACTTGAACCCATATAAACCCGGTAGTCCGTCGAGTACCACGACGGGTCTCGATAAACGATTTACAACAACCAAGATCGTATGAGATTCAACATACATGCCACATATTACATAAAGTTCATGATACTTTTCATCATCGAGTACGAATAAAAGTTATTACAAACCGAGTTTGATAATTAAAGCGAAGCAAATAAGTTCGAGGGTAAAGTTTCCAACATAGTTTGATACGGTGCCATGCGGATCACGATCCACAAAAGCAAAGATAGGAATTACTAAGGAAGCCTCGCCCAAGGCTTACTCCTCATCCACAATGGGATAGAAGCAACTCTTGCAATAACCATGATACACGGTGCCATCTCGCAACAATGGGAAAATAAACCCCGAGTACGAGAAGGTACTCACTAGACTTACCCGTCATGAACCCGAAATAAAATGACTCAAGGATCATGCAAGGCTGTATAAGTGGGACGTAACTTGACAACATTTTGCGAAAAAAGGCAATTACCCGTTGAAAAATTATGATTCCTTTATCAAGTTAATTATAACTATCCATTTCTAGATTAGCAACTATCCTGTGCCAAACATGTGGGATATCATTTAGAAGCATACAATAGTAACCATAGCAGGTATTGTAATTCCATATTCATCCGAACCACCATGTTTCATAATATAGTCATGCTACGATGTTGGGACTAGCCAAGTTTCTCACTATCCGGGAGAGACGGCGATTCGAATCGATTTCAACCGGTGGGAATTTATTCCTAACACAAACCCAGATCTACCAAACCACGATAGTCTTAGGTCACCTTTGGTACAACTCAGTACACATTTCGCGGGTTCATCACGCGCCGCTTTATCTGGAACACCAGATGCCGGGATGCTCAAGCCAAACCTGCCGCCCTTGGGCTCGGTCGATCGTTCCCGGAAGGCGCGACAATGAAACGATTCCGGCTACCGAGTTGAATTACTCGGCTTCGGTCGGAACGAATTATCCGGCCAGCTAAGTGAGAGGCATGCGTTCAATCTTGTCGGAAGCGCCAACAGCAGACGGTCCTTAATCGACACTGACGGGGATAAGTCCACACCCAAGACCTCCATGCCTGTTGCTTCCCTATCGATCTCCCGTCCGGTCTCAATTTACTTTTACCTCATGGTTACGTTCCACGATAGCAGAGATATAGCCAACCGTGCTCGGTATCCACCTATATCTCGCGGTGACAGGACATCACCCGACTTCTACCGGTCTAAGCATGGCTAAGCATATATATATTCGATCCCGGACCTATACCGGTTAAAGGTGTAATATCTCGGACAAGGAATGTACATGCATCAAGTGGTTTCATTCAACTCTTATAACCTAATGCATCAATCATAAATACGTAAGTAAACATTTGTAAATTATCTTGGGAGACTTATAATGCTCCGGGCTTGCCTCGCAGAAAGGAAGTGGGGACGGTGGTCGGGGCACTCGGAAGCTCTTCGTGGGGTTCGCTCCACGCCTTCCAGGAGCTACGGCTATGCGGATCCTCCTGCGGGTTCCTTCTCTCCGCTTCTTGAATTCCAACAACGTGATCTCTTCCTCCGATCCTAGATGCATGAGTATGGTATAAGTATTACGAATGCATATATGTTAACAAGTGCATCACGTTGTTTGAGTAGGTGCATATCTCTTCTCGATTATTACTTAACTACTTCTATAATGCATCGACTATGCCACAAATCAGTAGCTACTTGTTTCACTCATAACCGGAGTTCTACAATTCCAAATCTAGTGATCTAGGACTTTATGGAAAGCTTATCCAATCCTCTACAACTTTGTTATTAACCATTTTTACAGTACACATCAGTTTCAACATGCAAATCCTCACATTCTAGAATCAGTCCGGAAATGACTTGACATGCAACATAAAGTAAGAATACTTCTACTTCAGGTAATCGTTCAAAATTTGACAACCTAGAACCTACCAATAGTTTAAGTATACCAAATACAGTTAAGATGATATAATGGTAAAGCCCAAACTATTTATTAAATTGCCTTTATTATTTTATTTAGATACCTAGGTTAAATAATAAATATATATCAGATGTGCTTAATAAATTCTCAAAAATTTACAGAGCTTTACTAATGCTATCAAGAGACTACTGTAAAAATTTCATGTCATTTTACCAAGTAGAACATTCTATACAAAAATGACAAGGCAGCAAGGCTTGAAATAGCATAAATGGAAAACCCTATTGAAAAGTGTCAAGCAACAGATTTCATATTTTTCTTAGCATCCATATGGTACTAGGATTACCTCCAATAAATTTCATGAATTTTGGACTCATACTTAATTTATGAAAATTCATGCAAGGATTAACTAGTCATAAAAGAAAAATCTCTAACTTTAAATCTACCCATGCACTGGTCCTCAAATTTTTACCAGAGTTCACACATGCTAAGATTAGTCCACCACAAAAATTTCATAATTTTTGGAGCACAGGAACTCTAGATATAAAATAAACAAATTTGAATGCATTCAAAAGCACATTTGAAATCCCTATTTAAATCTCCAGAAATTTCTACTGTTGAAACCAAGAACATATTTTTCCAAAATACTACACTTCCTAAGCAACACAATCATATTTATTTCACCATTTTAGGAGCTACCAAACTAAAGATACAAAAATAACAAAACAAATCAAAAGCTGGATTCAAAATGAGTTAGCTTACACACTACTTACATCACGACAGGTGGGACCCGGTGGTCAGGGGACCCCACGCGTCGATGACACGGAATAGGGCAGCGGCGCTGCGCGCAGTGTTGGCGCTGGCCAGAGCTTCGCCGACGGCGAACTTCGCGCCGCGGTGACATCATCACACGATGATCTACTCGACTTCACGCATCGATTGAGCTACTTGGGTGGCTTTCATCGGAGCTAGCGGCACTGGCGGCGGCCATGGCGGGGTGGAGGTGCGGGTCGACGGTGAAACGCCGGTGTGGGCTACGGTGGTTCAAATCAACGCGTGGACAAGCATCTATGAACGCTGGGGACCTAGCGCGCGCTAGCTACCGAGCGGGAGGAGTATCTTGTGGGCGGCGTGGCCACGATGGCGAGGCTCACGGCGGAACTCGGCGAGCCTACACGCGCTGCGGTGGCTTACCGGGCTTTGTCGGCCGGGCACGGGAGAAACAATGGGGTCTTTGGGGAGACGGTTGGAGCTATCACGGTGGCGAAGGAGCAGCGAGGACGAGCTGGTGACGGCTATGGCGGCGGCGGAGGTGCGCGGCCGAGCTTCATTGTCCGCTGCGGCGAGGAAGACGGAGAAAATGGGAAATGAAGCGCGGGCGACTCGGGCGGCGAACGCTGGCGGGGTTAAAGCGGCGCTCGGCGCGTGGCGTGGCTCTCTTGTGGTCGGCGCTGGCGACGCTGACGCCGCCGCCGGGGGACGCGCGGCGCGCAAACTCGTTCGGTCGGCCATGAAGAACGCAGGCGTTTGATTCGTCGATCGTTCGATGGTCACGCTGACAGTAGCGTTTTTCTCGTTGATTTACCGGCTAAAGCGGTGGCTCCTTCGTGCAAACTTCATTGAATAGAAGTTGTAGAACCATGTACCATCTCCAACTCTTGTTAAGGCAGCATACTCTAATTCGCAACCTAAACCGAGTAAAATCATGCTCAAAGTAGGCTTGTCGGTGATGGGGTTTCACGACTTAGCAAATTTCGTTAAGTGTTGAAATCGAGATTTTGATGATTCTTGTGATCCAATTTCAAACATGTTAGGAGCTGAATCATGTGATGACCCAAAAATAAAAGTTGTTCCTTATGTCAAACACTACAACATTGCTTTAGTGAACTCCTCCATGCAAGGTCTCTAACACCTAGTTCAACTTTAGTCAAACATGTCACTTTGAAATCATGATACATACACAAACCAGGGCTAAATGACCAAACTAGCCTTAGCACTAAATACCAAAGTTGTTCCTAATGATATCCTAAGCATGTTTAAACAATTTGCAAGGTCATTTAAGCATTTCATGTAGTAGTCACTCATATAGCTATTCAGGTCAACACATGAAATATCACTTAAGTGCTTGATCATGAAATGTGGCCTTCATGAACAATGTTTCTTTTGTTAACCTAAGTGTAGCTAAAGTGTTATAGTGACCAACATTACACACTAGCATTTATTTGCACATGATCATATGCATATGTTCCAAGAAATACGAGATAACAAGCAATGTTTCATATGTTTTGATCGAATGTTTCAATTGTAAATGATGATTTATGAATGCTTGATGCTCATGCTTATGTTATGCAAGTCAAGTTATGCAAGGCTAACACCGAGGTGTTACAGCCTCCCCTTATAAAAATCTCGTCCCGAGATTTGCAAGACCTACCATTCTTGGAAAAAGGCGGGATAAACTTCTCGTAGATAATCTTCTCTTCCCACGTAGCATCTTGTTCACTATGATTGTTCCACACCACCTTATAGAACTTGATAATCTTACTCCTTGTCACTCTCTCCATCTCTTCTAATACCCGAATTGGTTTTTCTTCATAGGTCAAATCCGATTGAAGTTTGCTGCGTTGGTGGGTGCAATAGCTTCTTACGGTACTCGAAGACATTTCTTTAGTGAGAAACATGGAACACATCAAAGATTGCACTCATCTCTGGTGGAAGTTGTAACTTATATGCAACCTTCCTTTTCGTTCCAAAATTTTTTGTATGGCCCTACATATCTTGGTGAAAGCTTCTTTTCATCCCAAATCTTTTCACGCCTTTCATGGGTGATACTCTCAAGTATACATAATCACCCACTTCAAAAGTTAGTGGTCTTCTTCTTACATCGGCATAACTTTTCTGTCTTGATTGAGCTGCCTTCATGTGGTGTTGGATGATACGTACTTGCTCTTGGCTTCATTTACAAAATCAATACCAAAGTATCTCCTTTCTTTGGGCTCAATCCAGTTCAAAGGAGTCCTGCACTTTACGCCATACAAGGCTTCAAATGGAGCCATTTTGATACTCGCTTGATAAGCTTTGTTGTTATAGGAGAATTGGCTAAAGGTAACCATTTCTCCCATGAACCTTTTGAAGATATAACACAAGCTCTAAGTAAATCTTCTAGGATTTGGTTCACTCGCTCTGTCTGTCCCGAAGTTTGTGGATGATAAGCTGAACTTCTGATTAGCTTGGTTCCCAAAGCCTGGTGTAAGTGCTCCCAGAAACGAGCTATGAACTGTGGTCCTCGATCTGAGATTATAGTCCTGGGTACTCCATGCAATCTCATGATCTGGGCAACATATATTTCAGCGTATTTCCCAACTATATACCGCGTGTTCACGGGTATGAAGTGTGCTGACTTGGTGAGACGATCAACAATGACCCAGATTGAATCGTGACCTTGTGGTGTTGTTGGAAGGCCGGTAATAAAGTCCATACTGATCTCTTCCCATTTCCATCCTGGAATAGGCAGTGGCTGAAGTAATCCAGCGGTTTTCATATGGACGGCTTTCACTCTACTGCAGTTATCACACCTAGCAACATAGGCTGCGATCTCTTTCTTCATCTTAGTCCACCAAAAACGGGTTCTTAAATCTTGATACATTTTACTACTACCCGGATGGATAGACAATTTGGATGAGTGAGCTTCTTCTAAAATTTGATTTCTTAGCTCACGGTCCTTTGGCACCACTAGTCGGTCCTCGAACCATAATACACCTCTTTCGTCCAATCTAAAATGTCTGGTTTCTTGCTCTTGCATTTTTCTCTTGATGTGACTTATTCCCATATCTGTCTGCTGTAGCTCTATGATTTTGCCCTCAAGTGAACAACTGATTGTGATATTATGTAGTACAAATGAGGATGTAACAAGTTGAATCCATCTTCCAAAGAATGCTTCCCACGGTGTTACAATGGGACTTCCGACTAAGTGCATCGGCTACTACATTTGCTTTACCCGGATGGTAATGCACTTCTAAATTGTAGTCCTTAATCAAATCTAACCATCTTCGTTGTCTCATGTTCAGCTCTGGCTGGGTAAAGATATACTTGAGACTTTTGTGGTCAGTAAAGATATGACATACATTGCCCAACAAGTAATGTCTCCATATCTTTAGTGCATGGACAACGGTACCGCAAGTTCCAAATCATGTGTAGGGTAGTTGACTTCATGTTTTCTCAATTGCCGTGAGGCATATGCAATTACTCTCTCCTTCTTGCATAAGCACACATCCCAAACCTATTCTCGATGCATCACAAAATACATCAAAAGGCTTTTCGATGTTTGGTTGTGCTAACACAGTGTTGTAGTCAACAAAGTTACGAGGGTGTGAAAAGTCTGTTTCACATTCGGTGTCCATTTGTACTTCTCATCTTTACGAAGTAGTGCGGTCATAGGCTTAGCTATCTTTGAAAAATCTGGAATAAACCGACGATAGTATCCTGCTAACCCTAGAAAACTCCGAACTTCATGAACCGAAGTTGGGGCTTTCCAATCCATGACCTCTTGTACTTTGGATGGGTCTACTGAGATTTCATCTCTTGATAAAATGTGACCTAAGAAAGGTACTTTGCTCATCCAAAATTCACATTTGCTAAACTTGGCATATAGCTTATGCTCCCTCATGCCGATAGGACAATCCTCAAATGCTCTCGATGATCGGTCTCATTTTTTGAATAAATCAATATATCATCAATAAACACGACCACGAACTTGTCAAGTTCGGGCATGAATACCGAGTTCATCAGGTACATGAAATAGGCTGGAGCATTTGTTAGTCCAAAAGACATAACCAAATACTCGTATAAGCCGTACCTGTAGAGAGAAAGCAGCTTTTAGGTATATCCTCCGGTCTAATTTTTTATCCGATGATAACCTCGATCTCAAATCAATTTTGGAGAATACCTTTGCCTTCGCTAACTCGATCGAACAAGATGTCGATGCGGGGCAATGGATATTTGTTTTGATGGTCACAGCATTGAGTGGTCTCGTAATCTACACACATTCTCGGTGACTTATCCTTCTTTTTTCACAAACAAAATTTGGACATCCCCACGGAGATGAGCTAGGTTGGATAAGACCTTTGTCCAATAGATCTTGCAATTGAACCTTAAGTTCTGCTAACTCATTGGGTGGCATTCTATATGGCCTTCTAGATATGGGTGCAGTACCAGGCACTAATTCAATCTTAAATTCCACGTCTCTATCCGGTGGTAGACCTGGTAATTCCTCTGGAAATACATCCGGAAACTCACAAACCACTGGGATATCACATATGGTGGTGGTTTGGATAGCACAGGCTAAATGTTGGGGTTTGAAATCGTGGGAGAGTGGGACAAGAAAAGCATTCCCTCCCATGGGTTCTCTCAACATAATAGTGCGGGTGCTAGTGTCAATAAGAACACCATGATCCTTCATCCAATTCATGCCTAAGATTACACTTATTGATAATCCGGGCAATATTATCAAATCCGTGGTGTACTCCCTCCCTTGTATCACGATGAGTACATTTTTGACTATCTTTTTGGTAATAACAGTACCCCCTGCTGAACTTATGTTAAAACCCCCTTTGTTTACTTCAATTATTTCTTGACTATGTCTAGATGCAAATGCTTGACTCATAAATGAATGAGAAGCTCCCGAATCAAATAAAACAACAGCAGGACACTTGTTGACAAGAAACATACCAGCCGTGACAACTTCTCCGGCGGGCACTTCCTCCACAGCGGTATAATGTACTTGTCCCTGACGTGCCCTGGTATTCACCTGCCTCTGATTGTTCTGATTTGGGTTGCCATTCCTCTTGGGGTGGGGACATTCCTTGGACCAATGACCCAGTTGGTTGCAGTTGAAACATGGTTGATTACTTCTGAATCCTGTGGAGCTGTCCTGATTACCATTTCCTTTTGGTAAGGCAATAGTGAACGCCTTACGGAACGGTTTCTGTGGTCTGTTATTCTGAGCCTTCGGTGGTGGAGGCCTAAACTTGGGTGCAGGTGGACGGAATTGTGGCCTAGCTGCGATAGGCGCTTTTGACTGGAAAGATCCGGATGCACCGGCCTCATAGGTCCTCTTACGACCTTTAGCAACTGCATGCATGTTGTTGTGGTTTTCTTGGGTCAAGGCATCACTAATAAACTCGTTGTACGTGGTACATCGAGAATTTGCCATAGTCTTCATCAGTTTGGTACCCAACCCTCGCTTGAAACTCTCTATCTTTTTTCTCTCAAGTATCCACAAAACCGGAGCATATCTTGACAAGTTGTTGAATGCGTGCATATACTCTGTGAGTGACTTTGTTCCCGAGTAAGCCTCATAAATTCTCTTTGCTTTCATGCGCATCAGGCCCGGGGAATATGATGTCCTCTAAAAGCCAGCTTGAATTGTTCCCCAGTCACTCGTGCATTAGCAAAAGCAGAGACGAAAAAAAAAGGCCCACCAGATCCCTGCTGGTCCTTGCAATTGATGGGAAGCATACTCTGCTTTCAGATGCTCTGTAACCCTTAGCAAACGAAATTTCTGCTCGATGGTATTCAACCACTCATCGGCCTGCAGTGGTTCCTCAGCCACCTTGAAGATCGGAGGCTTCGTGTCTAGAAACTCCTTGAATGTACTATGCTGATTTGGCTCGGCCCCTGGTTGCTGTGGGTGGCCACGAGCGGTGTTTTGCGCGATAAGGCGCAAAGCTTCTTCCATTGTCCTTTGGCTCCCCAAGAACTGAGCAAAGAACTCCTGAGCAGACGGCGGCGGTGGTGGTGGTAAGTCATCACCATTGCCATCGTGACTGCTACCAGCTCCAGCACGGGTGCGCGTCATCTGCGAAGTTGCAACAATAAGCGATTATTGGTTGATGTCAAGAGATTGCAGATGAATCATAATCATGCCAGACTGAAATTACTGGAGAAATTCTCAAATTCACAATAAAAACAGAGGCATAACAATTCATTCTCGCAACATGGCATCCCCAATTTGACCACTTATCGCGCTCATAACGCATGCAAAGTTAAATCGTGATCACCAACAAGGAACGGAATTGCATTGATGTTCATCCAAACATGCGATTGACATTACATGATAGTCTGCTTACTAATGCCAATTTCAAACTATAGGTCCATTACATAAATAAAGGTGATACATTAGTCCTTCCACTAAGTGCTAAGCGATCTAATCCTCATTATGATCACTATCGAGGTCAGACGCAAGATCATCTCCTTCCTCAGGTTCTACTTCTTCTTCAGGATCCACTTCTTCTTCTCCTTCCTCGTACCCTTCTAGATCCATTTCTGCGGCTCCAGGTGGGACATAAGGGTGGAGCTGATTGTTCAGAAGATGAACCTCTTCATGCAGATTATCGTTGTATTCTTCCGCATTGGCCAAGCTGCTGTCCTAGCTCAAACTGTCGAGCTCTTAGGACATTTCCCTTGTCCAAGCTGCATTTCGTTGGTGAGTTAACCGAGTCATCTCTTCAGTGAGCCTTTCAATCTCGGCGTCGTGCTCCTCTCCGGTCGACGCCGGTCCTCGCGGCCTGACCAAGAGCACCAGACACACGTCCGAGGCTACCTTCAACTCCATCCAACACTCTCATCATTGCGAACATGGCGCTCATGGAAGGGTTATCACTGTTCTGCCTCTCCGCTGCACCAATCTCCAAAGATTTTCCTCTTGTCTGCTGCCATGAGTCGGTGGAGGGTTACCTCATGGAAAGACTCCAACCAAAGCGGCTGCCGGCTCTCGAGGAAAGCGATCCATGATGTCTCTCAGATCCCAAAGGCTGCCCCTGCTAGTCGCTTCTTGCCAGTCCTACCAGTTGACTCATAACACCACTGTCCACTCGTAATCGTCACCTCGGGGACGAACAACGGCCTCCACAAGAATTAAGAGACCCTCTCCCAACTGCTCATTCGCCCGTAAGTAGCGGGGTTCCATTCCATCGGGATAGCCTACATAATCGAGCACTCTCCACAAGAGTGTAGGCATCCCAAACTCTCCAAGGAACGTGTGACATTGACGGTACGTGGAGCAAGCCGACGGCGGGAGCTGCGCCCCGGTGGACTTATGAAGCGGTGCGCTTTGTGCGTGCCATCTGCACCATTAACATGCACCCTTGGTGAGACAATGCCATAATGGATAAGAGCTACATAACCGAGTAAGAATTTTATAAGGGAGGAACAATGTAATTATGTGAATGGTAATTATCATGATGCATGCTCGTTCCGCACGTCCCCTCACAAACTTAGGAAAAATTTGTTTCTAGCGGTGAGACACGGTGGCATACATACGTTCTCTCATAAATAGCGTAACTAGTCGAGCTACACGTTTCGTTGTTAGTGTACCTGCATAAAATTTCATTTCAGCCCTTAAACCCATAATGAATATGCATAATGTAATTGTAAATACTTCCATATATGTATACCCATACATATACTTCCGTATCAATCTACCCGACAGTAATTTAAACCCACAATTAAATACGTACCATATACACATGCAAGCATGCATACATAGCCGTACCAAAGCTACTCTTCCCGACCGCATGCTCACTTCTTGCGGTCATACGCTCATCTTACCTTGGCGTAGAGGCATTTGATCCATACATTACCATTCAAGTGAATGGCATCCATACAATAGCACGCCGTATGGGACGATTTAAGTAAAAACCCCATGTTAGTACTTAAATAGCCACCTAATAGTCCTTAATTTGGGCGTAAGGAAAGTGATCATTGGCACACTTTAGATTTCAAATACCTACTATATAACTATTAGTTGCTAGAGAAGGGTTTTCGGAAAACAAAAACTTTTGTTTTAAATACACTTGTGACAATTAACGTTGAATCTTGCTCGATGCCACGGTCGCAGAAACCGACCAATTTATAAGAATACAAGTACAAATGGCAATCCGCAAGCGGTCGCACTGTCATACTTGAACCCATATAAACCCGGTAGTCCGTCGAGTACCACGACGGGTCTCGATAAACGATTTACAACAACCAAGATCGTACGAGATTCAACATACATGCCACATATTACATAAAGTTCACGATACTTTTCATCATCGTAGTGAATAAAAGTTATTACAAACCGAGTTTGATAATTAAAGCGGAAGCAAATAAGTTCGAGGGTAAAGTTTCCAACATAGTTTGATACAGTGCCATGCCAGATCACGATCCACAAAAGCAAAGATAGGAATTACTAAGGAAGCCTGCCCAAGGCTTACTCCTCATCCACAGCGGGATAGAAGCAACTCTTGCAATAACCATGATACACAGTGCCATCTGCAACAATGGGAAAATAAACCCTGAGTACGAGAAGGTACTCAGCTAGACTTACCCGTCATGAACCAGAAATAAAATGACTCCAAGGATCATGCAAGGCTGTATAAGTGGACGTAACTTGACAACATTTTGCGAAAAAGGCAATTACCCGTTGAAAAATTATGATTCCTTTATCAAGTTAATTATAACTATCCATTTCTAGATTAGCAACTATCCTGTGCCAAACATGTGGGATATCATTTAGAAGCATACAATAGTAACCATAGCAGGTATTGTAATTCCATATTCATCTGAACCACCATGTTTCATAATATAGCTGCTACGATGTTGGGACTAGCCAAGTTTCTCACTATCCGGGAGAGACGGCGATTCGAATCGATTTCAACCAGCTGGGAATTTATTCCTAACACAAACCCAGATCTACCAGCCACGATAGTCTTAGGTCACCTTTGGTACAACTCAGGTACACATTTCGCGGGTTCGTACCGCGCCGCACAATCTGGAACACCAGATGCCAGGATGCTCAGGCCAAACCTGCCCTTGGGCTCAGTCTGATCGTTCCCCGGAAGGGGCGCACAACAGAACGATTCCCGGCCTGAGTTGAATTACTCGGCTTCGCGGTCGGAACGAATTATCCGGCCAGCTAAGTGAGAGGCATGCGTTCAATCTTGTCAGAAGCGCCAACAACGGTACGGTCCTTAATCGACTACGAGCACGGGATAAGTCCACACCCAAGACCTCCATGCCCCTGTTGCTTCCCTATCGATCTCCCGTCCGGTCTCAATTTACTTTTTTACCTCATGGTTCTGTTTCCACGATAGCAGATATAGCCAACCGTGCTCTCGGATCCACCTATATCTCGCAGGTGACAGGACATCACCCGACTTCTACCGGTCTAAGCATGGCTAAGCATATATATATTCGATCCTGGACCTATACCGGTTAAAGGTGTAATATCTGGACAAGGAATGTACATGCATCAAGTGGTTTCATTCAACTCTTATAACCTAATGCATCAATCATAAATACGTAAGTAAACATTTGTAAATTACTGGGAGACTTATAATGCTCCGGGGCTTGCCTCGCAGAAAGGAAGTAGGACGGTGGTCAGGGCACTCCGGAAGCTCTTCAGGGTTCTGCTCCACGCCTTCGAGAGCTACGGCTTGCGGATCCTCCTGCGGGTTCCCTTCCTCTGCTTCTTCGAATTCCAGCAACGTGATCTCTTCCTCCGATCCTAGATGCATGAGTATGGTATAAGTATTACGAATGCATATATGTTAACAAGTGCATCACGTTGTTTGAGTAGGTGCATATCTCTTCTCGATTATTACTTAACTACTTCTATAATGCATCGACTATGCCACAAACTGTAGCTACTTGTTTCACTCATAACCGGAGTTCTACAATTCCAAATCTAGTGATCTAGGACTTTCTGGAAAGCTTATCCAATCCTCTACAACTTTGTTATTAACCATTTTTACAGTACACATCAGTTTCAACATGCAAATCCTCACATTCTAGAATCAGTCCGGAAATGACTTGACATGCAACATAAAGTAAGAATACTTCTACTTCAGGTAATCGTTCAAAATTTGACAACCTAGAACCTACCAATAGTTTAAGTATACCAAATACAGTTAAGATGATATAATGGTAAAGCCCAAACTATTTATTAAATTGCCTTTATTATTTTATTTAGATACCTAGGTTAAATAATAAATATATATCAGATGTGCTTAATAAATTCTCACAAATTTACAGAGCTTTACTAATGCTATCAAGAGACTACTGTAAAAATTTCATGTCATTTTACCAAGTAGAACATTCTATACAAAATGACAAGGCAGCAAGGCTTGAAATAGCATAAATGGAAAACCCTATTGAAAAGAGTCAAGCAACAGATTTCATATTTTCTTAGCATCCATATGGTACTAGGATTACCTCCAATAAATTTCATGAATTTTGGACTCATACTTAATTTATGAAAATTCATGCAAGGATTAACTAGTCATAAAAGAAAAATCTCTAACTTTAAATCTACCCATGCACTGGTCCTCAAATTTTTACCAGAGTTCACACATGCTAAGATTAGTCCACCACAAAAATTTCATAATTTTTGGAGCACACAGAACTCTAGATATAAAATAAACAAATTTGAATGCATTCAAAAGCACATTTGAAATCCCTATTTAAATCTCCAGAAATTTCTACTGTTGAAACCAAGAACATATTTTTCCAAAATACTACACTTCCTAAGCAACACAATCATATTTATTTCACCATTTTAGGAGCTACCAAACTAAAGATACAAAAATAACAAAACAAATCAAAAGCTGGATTCAAAATGAGTTAGCCTACACACTACTACATCGCCCGATGGGTGGGACCCGCTGGTCAGGGACCCCACGCGTCGCTGACACGGAACAGGGCAGCTGGGCGGCTATGTGCTGGTCTTGTGGCTGCGCGAGCTTCGCCGACGGCGAACTCGCCCGGCGGTGACATCATCACACGATGATCTACTCGACTTCACGCATCGATTGAGCTACTTGGGTGGCTTTCATCGGAGCTAAGCGGCTCTGGCGGCGCCATGGCGGGGTGGAGGTGCGGTCGACGGTGAAACGCCGGTGTGGGCTACGGTGGTTCAAATCAACGCGTGGACAAGCATCTATGAACGCTGGGGACCTAGCGCGCTAGCTACCGGAGCGGGAGGAGTATTGTGGCGGCGTGGGCCACGACCACGACGGGGCTCACGGCGGAACTCCCGGCGAGCCTACACGCCGCACACGCGGTGGCTTACCGGGCTTTGTCGGCGAGCACGGGAGAAACAATGGGGTGCTTTGGGAGACGGTGGAGCTATCACGGTGGCGAAGGAGCAGCGAGGACGAGCTGGTGACGGCTATGGCGACGGCGGAGGTGCGGGCCGAGTTTCGGGTCGTCGTCGCATGGCGGCGAGGAAGACGGAGTAGAAAATGGGAAATGAAGCGGGCGACTCGGGCGATAACGTCATTTGGCGGGTTAAGCGCTTCGCTACGGCGCGGCGCGCTGCGCGGTCGTAGCGTCAGCGACGACATGCGCCGCCGGGACACGACGCGCGCGCAAACTCTGTTCCGGTCGGCCATCAAGAACAGGCGTTTCAGATTCGTCGATCGTTCGATGGTCGCCGACAATAAGCGTTTTCTCGTTGATTTACCGGCTAAAACGGTGGCTCCTTCGTGCAAACTTACTTAATAGAAGTTGTAGAACCATGTACCATCTCCAACTCTTGTTAAGGCAGCATACTCTAATTCGCAACCTAAACCGAGTAAAATCATGCTCAAAGTAGGCTTGTCAGGCTGACAGGGTTTCACGACTTAGCAAATTTCGTTAAGTGTTGAAATCAGGATTTTGATGATTCTTGTGATCCAATTTCAAACATGTTAGGAGCTGAATCATGTGATGACCCAAAAATAAAAGTTGTTCCTTATGTCAAACACTACAACATTGCTTTAGTGAACTCCTCCATGCAAGGTCTCTAACACCTAGTTCAACTTTAGTCAAACATGTCACTTTGAAATCATGATACATACACAAACCAGGGCTAAATGACCAAACTAGCCTTAGCACTAAATACCAAAGTTGTTCCTAATGATATCCTAAGCATGTTTAAACAATTTGCAAGGTCATTTAAGCATTTCATGTAGTAGTCACTCATATAGCTATTCAGGTCAACACATGAAATATCACTTAAGTGCTTGATCATGAAATGTGGCCTTCATGAACAATGTTTCTTTTGTTAACCTAAGTGTAGCTAAAGTGTTATAGTGACCAACATTACACACTAGCATTTATTTGCACATGATCATATGCATATGTTCCAAGAAATACGAGATAACAAGCAATGTTTCATATGTTTCGATCGAATGTTTCAATTGTAAATGATGATTTATGAATGCTTGATGCTCATGCTTATGTTATGCAAGTCAAGTTATGCAAGGCTAACACCCGAGGTGTTACAGCCCCTCCCCCTTATAAAAATCTCGTCCGAGATTTGCAAGACCTACCATTCTTGGAAAAAGGCGGGATAAACTTCTAAGTAGATAATCTTCTCTTTCCCACGTAGCATCTTGTTCACTATGATTGTTCCACACCACCTTATAGAACTTGATAATCTTACTCCTTGTCACTCTCTCCATCTCTTCTAATACCCGAATTGGTTTTTCTTCATAGGTCAAATCCGATTGAAGCTGCACGTTGGTGGGTGCAATAGCTTCTTACGGTACTCAAGACATTTCTTTAGTCGAGAAACATGGAACACATCAAAGATTGCACTCATCTCGGTGGAAGTTGTAACTTATATGCAACCTTCCCTTTTCGTTCCAAAATTTTGTATGGCCCTACATATCTTGGTGAAAGCTTCTTTTTCATCCCAAATCTTTTCACGCCTTTCATGGGTGATACTCTCAAGTATACATAATCACCCACTTCAAAAGTTAGTGGTCTTCTTCTTCTGTCGGCATAACTTTTCTGTCTTGATTGAGCTGCCTTCATGTGGTGTTGGATGATACGTACTTGCTCTTCGGCTTCATTTACAAAATCAATACCAAAGTATCTCCTTTCACTGGGCTCAATCCAGTTCAAAGGAGTCCTGCACTTTCTGCCATACAAGGCTTCAAATGGAGCCATTTTGATACTCGCTTGATAACTGTTGTTATAGGAGAATTCGGCTAAAGGTAACCATTTCTCCCATGAACCTTTTGAAGATATAACACAAGCTCTAAGTAAATCTTCTAGGATTTGGTTCACTCGCTCTGTCTGTCCCGAAGTTTGCGGATGATAAGCTGAACTTCTGATTAGCTTGGTTCCCAAAGTTCTGGTGTAAGTGCTCTTAAACGAGCTATGAACTGTGGTCCTCGATCTGAGATTATAGTCCTGGGTACTCCATGCAATCTCATGATCTGGGCAACATATATTTCAGCGTATTTCCCAACTATATACCGCGTGTTCACGGGTATGAAGTGTGCTGACTTGGTGAGACGATCAACAATGACCCAGATTGAATCGTGACCTTGTGGTGTTGTTGGAAGGCCGGTAATAAAGTCCATACTGATCTCTTCCCATTTCCATCCTGGAATAGGCGGTGGCTGAAGTAATCCAATGGGTTTTCATATGGGCTGGCTTTCACTCTCTCTGCGGTTATCACACCTAGCAACATAGGGTGCGATCTCTTTCTTCATCTTAGTCCACCAAAAACGGGTTCTTAAATCTTGATACATTTTACTACTACCCGGATGGATAGACAATTTGGATGAGTGAGCTTCTTCTAAAATTTGATTTCTTAGCTCACGGTCCTTTGGCACCACTAGTCGGTCCTCGAACCATAATACACCTCTTTCGTCCAATCTAAAATGTCTGGTTTCTTGCTCTTGCATTTTTCTCTTGATGTGACTTATTCCCATATCTGTCTGCTGTAGCTCTATGATTTTGCCCTCAAGTGAACAACTGATTGTGATATTATGTAGTACAGCAGGATGTAACAAGTTGAATCCATCTTCCAGCAATGCTTCCACAGTGTTACAATGGGACTTCCGACTAAGTGCATCGGCTACTACATTTGCTTTACCCGGATGGTAATGCACTTCTAAATTGTAGTCCTTAATCAAATCTAACCATCTTCGTTGTCTCATGTTCAGCTCTGGCTGGGTAAAGATATACTTGAGACTTTTGTGGTCAGTAAAGATATGACATACATTGCCCAACAAGTAATGTCTCCATATCTTTAGTGCATGGACAACAGTACGCAAGTTCCAAATCATGTGTAGGGTAGTTGACTTCATGTTTTCTCAATTGCCGTGAGGCATATGCAATTACTCTCCTTCTTGCATAAGCACACATCCCAAACCTATTCGATGCATCACAAAATACATCAAAAGGCTTTTCGATGTTTGGTTGTGCTAACACAGGTGCTGTAGTCAACAAAGTTCTGAGGGTGTGAAAAGCTGTTTCACATTCTGGTGTCCATTTGTACTTCTCATCTTTCTGAAGTAGTCTGGTCATAGGCTTAGCTATCTTTGAAAAATCTGGAATAAACCGACGATAGTATCCTGCTAACCCTAGAAAACTCCGAACTTCATGAACCGAAGTTGGGGCTTTCCAATCCATGACCTCTTGTACTTTGGATGGTCTCATCGAGATTCCATCTCTTGATAAAATGTGACCTAAGAAAGGTACTTTGCTCATCCAAAATTCACATTTGCTAAACTTGGCATATAGCTTATGCTCCCTCGGTCCGATAGGACAATCCTCAAATGCTCCACGATGATCGGTCTCATTTTCGAATAAATCAATATATCATCAATAAACACGACCACGAACTTGTCAAGTTCGGGCATGAATACCGAGTTCATCAGGTACATGAAATAGGCTGGAGCATTTGTTAGTCCAAAAGACATAACCAAATACTCGTATAAGCCGTACCTCGTAGAGAAAGCAGTTTTAGGTATATCCTCCGGTCTAATTTTTATCTGATGATAACCTGATCTCAAATCAATTTTGGAGAATACCTTTGCCTTCGCTAACCCGATCGAACAAGATGTCGATGCTTGGGGCAATGGATATTTGTTTTTGATGGTCACTGACATTGAGTGGTGCGTAATCTACACACATTCTCGGTGACTTATCCTTCTTTTTTCACAAACAAGGCTGGACATCCCCACGGAGATGAGCTAGGTTGGATAAGACCTTTGTCCAATAGATCTTGCAATTGAACCTTAAGTTCGCTTAACTCATTGGGTGGCATTCTATATGGCCTTCTAGATATGGAGTGCGCAGTACGGGCACTAATTCAATCTTAAATTCCACGTCTCTATCCGGTGGTAGACCTGGTAATTCCTCCGAAATACATCAGGAAACTCACAAACCACTCGGGATATCACATATGGTGGTGGTTTGGATAGCACAAAGCTAAATGTTGGGGTTTGAAATCGTGGGAGAGTGGGACAAGAAAAGCATTCCTCCCATGGGTTCTCTCAACATAATAGTGCGGGTGCTAGTGTCAATAAGAACACCATGATCCTTCATCCAATTCATGCCTAAGATTACACTTATTGATAATCCGGGCAATATTATCAAATCCGTGGTGTACTCCCTCCCTTGTATCACGATGAGTACATTTTTGACTATCTTTTTGGTAATAACAGTACCCCCTGCTGAACTTATGTTAAAACCCCCTTTGTTTACTTCAATTATTTCTTGACTATGTCTAGATGCAAATGCTTGACTCATAAATGAATGAGAAGCTCCCGAATCAAATAAAACAACAGCAGGACACTTGTTGACAAGAAACATACCAGCCGTGACAACTTCTCCGGCGGGCACTTCCTCCACAGCGGTATAATGTACTTGTCCCTGACGTGCCCTGGTATTCACCTGCCTCTGATTGTTCTGATTTGGGTTGCCATTCCTCTTGGGGTGGGGACATTCCTTGGACCAATGACCCAGTTGGTTGCAGTTGAAACATGGTTGATTACTTCTGAATCCTGTGGAGCTGTCCTGATTACCATTTCCTTTTGGTAAGGCAATAGTGAACGCCTTACGGAACGGTTTCTGTGGTCTGTTATTCTGAGCCTTCGGTGGTGGAGGCCTAAACTTGGGTGCAGGTGGACGGAATTGTGGCCTAGCTGCGATAGGCGCTTTTGACTGGAAAGATCCGGATGCACCGGCCTCATAGGTCCTCTTACGACCTTTAGCAACTGCATGCATGTTGTTGTGGTTTTCTTGGGTCAAGGCATCACTAATAAACTCGTTGTACGTGGTACATCGAGAATTTGCCATAGTCTTCATCAGTTTGGTACCCAACCCTCGCTTGAAACTCTCTATCTTTTTCTCTTCAGTATCCACAAAACCGGGAGCATATCTTGACAAGTTGTTGAATGCGTGCATATACTCTGTGAGTGACTTTGTTCCCTGAGTAAGCCTCATAAATTCGGCTGCTTTCATGCGCATCAGGCCCGGGGGAATATGATGTCCTCTAAAAGCCAGCTTGAATTGTTCCCAGGTCACTCGTGCATTAGCAGGCAGAGACGAAAGAAAGTGCGTCCACCAGATCCCTGCTGGTCCTTGCAATTGATGGGAAGCATACTCTGCTTTCAGATGCTCTGTAACCCTTAGCAAACGAAATTTCTGCTCGATGGTATTCAACCACTCATCGGCCTGCAGTGGTTCCTCAGCCACCTTGAAGATCGGAGGCTTCGTGTCTAGAAACTCCTTGAATGTACTATGCTGATTTGGCTCGGCCCCTGGTTGCTGTGGGTGGCCACGAGCGGTGTTTTGCGCGATAAGGCGCAAAGCTTCTTCCATTGTCCTTTGGCTCCCCAAGAACTGAGCAAAGAACTCCTGAGCAGACGGCGGCGGTGGTGGTGGTAAGTCATCACCATTGCCATCGTGACTGCTACCAGCTCCAGCACGGGTGCGCGTCATCTGTGAAGTTGCAACAATAAGCGATTATTGGTTGATGTCAAGAGATTGCAGATGAATCATAATCATGCCAGACTGAAATTACTGGAGAAATTCTCAAATTCACAATAAAAACAGAGGCATAACAATTCATTCTCGCAACATGGCATCCCCAATTTGACCACTTATCGCGCTCATAACGCATGCAAAGTTAAATCGTGATCACCAACAAGGAACGGAATTGCATTGATGTTCATCCAAACATGCGATTGACATTACATGATAGTCTGCTTACTAATGCCAATTTCAAACTATAGGTCCATTACATAAATAAAGGTGATACATTAGTCCTTCCACTAAGTGCTAAGCGATCTAATCCTCATTATGATCACTATCGAGGTCAGACGCAAGATCATCTCCTTCCTCAGGTTCTACTTCTTCTTCAGGATCCACTTCTTCTTCTCCTTCCTCGTACCCTTCTAGATCCATTTCTGCGGCTCCAGGTGGGACATAAGGGTGGAGCTGATTGTTCAGAAGATGAACCTCTTCATGCAGATTATCGTTGTATTCTTCCGCATTGGCCAACTGCTGTCCTAGCTCAAACTGTCGAGCTCTTAGGACATTTTCCCTTGTCCAAGCTGCATTTCGTTGGTGAGTTAACCGAGTCATCTCTTCAGTGAGCCTTTCAATCTCGGCGTCGTGCTCCCTCTGAAGCTGACGTCGGTCCTCGCGGGCATGACCAAGAGCACCAGACACACGTCTGAGGCTACCTTCAACTCCATCCAACACTCTCATCATTGCGAACATGGCGCTCATGGAAGGGTTATCACTATTCTGCCTCTCCGCTGCACCAATCTCCAAAGATTTTCCTCTTGTCTGCTGCCATGAGTCAGTGGAGGGGTTACCTCATGGAAAGACTCCAACCAAAGCGGTTGCCAGCTCCTGAGGAAAACGATCCATGATGTCTCTCAGGATCCCAAAGGCTGCCCTGCTAGCTGCTTCTTCAGCAGTCCTACCAGTTGACTCATAACACCAGCCTGTCCACTCAGAATCGTCACCTCGGGGACGAACAACGGCCTCCACAAGAACTAAGAGACCCTCTCCCAGCCGCTCATTCGCCTGTAAGTAGCGGGGTTCCATTCCATCGGGATAGCCTACATAATGAAAGCACTCTCCACAAGAGTGTAGGCATCCCAAACTCTCCAAGGAACGTGTGACATTGGCGAGCACGTGGAGCAAGTCGACGGCGGGAGCTCGCGCCTCCGGTGGACTTGCGAAGCGGTCTGCTTTGTGCGTGCCATCTGCACCATTAACATGCACCCTTGGTGAGACAATGCCATAATGGATAAGAGCTACATAACCGAGTAAGAATTTTATAAGGGAGGAACAATGTAGTTATGTGAATGGTAATTATCATGATGCATGCTCGTTCGCACGCCCTCACAAACTTAGGAAAAATTTGTTTCTAGCGGTAGACACGGTGGCATACATACGTTCTCTCATAAATAGCGTAACTAGTCGAGCTACACGTTTACGTTGTTAGTGTACCCGCATAAAATTTCATTTCAGCCCTTAAACCCATAATGAATATGCATAATGTAATTGTAAATACTTCCATATATGTATACCCATACATATACTTCCGTATCAATCTACCCGACAGTAATTTAAACCCACAATTAAACGCATTACCATATACACATGCAAGCATGCATACATAGCCCACCAAAGCTACTCTTCCCGACCGCATGCTCACTTCTTGCGGTCATACGCTCATCTTACCTTGGCGTGAGAGGCATTTGATCCATACATTACCATTCAAGTGAATGGCATCCATACAATAGCACGCCAGTATGGACGACGTAAGTAAAACCCCATGTTAGTACTTAAATAGCCACCTAATAGTCCTTAATTTGGGCGTAAGGAAAGTGATCATTGGCACACTTTAGATTTCAAATACCTACTATATAACTATTAGTTGCTAGAGAAGGGTTTTGGAAAACAAAACTTTTGTTTTAAATACACTTGTGACAATTAACGTTGAATCTTGCTCTCGATGCCGGTGTCGCAGAAACCACCAATTTATAAGAATACAAGTACAATGGCAATCCATAAGCGGTCGTGACCATCATACTTGAACCCATATAAACCCGGTAGTCCGTCGAGTACCAATGACGGGTCTCGATAAACGATTTACAACAACCAAGATCGTACAGGATTCAACATACATGCCACATATTACATAAAGTTTACAGATACTTTTCATCATCGAGTATGAATAAAAGTTATTACAAACCGAGTTTGATAATTAAAGCGGAAGCAAATAAGTTCGAGGTAAAGTTTCCAACATAGTTTGATACGATGCCATGCCGGATCACGATCCATAAAAGCAAAGATAGGAATTACTAAGGAAGCACGCCCAAGGCTTACTCCTCATCCACAATGGGATAGAAGCAACTCTTGCAATAACCATGATACACAAGTGCCATCTCGCAACAATGGGAAAATAAACCACGAGTACGAGAAGGTACTCACTAGACTTACCCGTCATGAACCGAAATAAAATGACTCCAAGGATCATGCAAAGGCTGTATAAGTGGACGTAACTTGACAACATTTTGCGAAAAAAAAAGCAATTACCCGTTGAAAAATTATGATTCCTTTATCAAGTTAATTATAACTATCCATTTCTAGATTAGCAACTATCCTGTGCCAAACATGTGGGATATCATTTAGAAGCATACAATAGTAACCATAGCAGGTATTGTAATTCCATATTCATCCGAACCACCATGTTTCATAATATAGCTGCTACGATGTTGGGACTAGCCAAGTTTCTCACTATCCGGGAGAGGCGGCGATTGAATCGATTTCAACCACCGGGAATTTATTCCTAACACAAACCCAGATCTACCAAACCCACGATAGTCTTAGGTCACCTTTGGTACAACTCGGTACACATTTGGCGGGTTCGTCACCGCATATCTGGAACACCGGATGCCGGGATGCTCAGCCAAATCGCCCTTGGGCTCGCCTCGATCGTTCCGGAAGAAGCGCACAATGAAACGATTCGGCTACCGAAGTTGAATTATTTCGGCCGCGGTCGGGCGAATTATCCGGCCAGCTAAGTGAGAGGCATGCGTTCAATCTTGTCGGAAGCAACAACAAGCAGATGCGGTCCTTAATCGACATTGACGGGATAAGTCCACACCCAAGACCTCCATGCCCCTGTTGCTTCCCTATCGATCTCCCGTCCGGTCTCAATTTACTTTTACCTCATGGTTCTGTTTCCACGATAGCGAGATATAGCCAACCGTGCTCTCGGTATCCACCTATATCTCGCGGTGACAGGACATCACCCGACTTCTACCGGTCTAAGCATGGCTAAGCATATATATATTCGATCCCGGACCTATACTCTGGTTAAAGGTGTAATATCCGGACAAGGAATGTACATGCATCAAGTGGTTTCATTCAACTCTTATAACCTAATGCATCAATCATAAATACGTAAGTAAACATTTGTAAATTACTGGGAGACTTATAATGCTCCGGGGCTTGCCTCGCAGAAAGGAAGTAGGACGGTGGTCAGGGCACTCCGGAAGCTCTTTGAGGTTTCGCTCCACGCTTCGAGAGCTACTACTTGCGGATCCTCCTGCGGGTTCCTTCCTCCGCTTCTTGAATTCCAGCAACGTGATCTCTTCCTCCGATCCTAGATGCATGAGTATGGTATAAGTATTACGAATGCATATATGTTAACAAGTGCATCACGTTGTTTGAGTAGGTGCATATCTCTTCTCGATTATTACTTAACTACTTCTATAATGCATCGACTATGCCACAAATCTGTAGCTACTTGTTTCACTCATAACCGGAGTTCTACAATTCCAAATCTAGTGATCTAGGACTTTCTGGAAAGCTTATCCAATCCTCTACAACTTTGTTATTAACCATTTTTACAGTACACATCAGTTTCAACATGCAAATCCTCACATTCTAGAATCAGTCCGGAAATGACTTGACATGCAACATAAAGTAAGAATACTTCTACTTCAGGTAATCGTTCAAAATTTGACAACCTAGAACCTACCAATAGTTTAAGTATACCAAATACAGTTAAGATGATATAATGGTAAAGCCCAAACTATTTATTAAATTGCCTTTATTATTTTATTTAGATACCTAGGTTAAATAATAAATATATATCAGATGTGCTTAATAAATTCTCACAAATTTACAGAGCTTTACTAATGCTATCAAGAGACTACTGTAAAAATTTCATGTCATTTTACCAAGTAGAACATTCTATACAAAAATGACAAGGCAGCAAGGCTTGAAATAGCATAAATGGAAAACCCTATTGAAAAGAGTCAAGCAACAGATTTCATATTTTTCTTAGCATCCATATGGTACTAGGATTACCTCCAATAAATTTCATGAATTTTGGACTCATACTTAATTTATGAAAATTCATGCAAGGATTAACTAGTCATAAAAGAAAAATCTCTAACTTTAAATCTACCCATGCACTGGTCCTCAAATTTTTACCAGAGTTCACACATGCTAAGATTAGTCCACCACAAAAATTTCATAATTTTTGGAGCACAGGAACTCTAGATATAAAATAAACAAATTTGAATGCATTCAAAAGCACATTTGAAATCCCTATTTAAATCTCCAGAAATTTCTACTGTTGAAACCAAGAACATATTTTTCCAAAATACTACACTTCCTAAGCAACACAATCATATTTATTTCACCATTTTAGGAGCTACCAAACTAAAGATACAAAATAACAAAACAAATCAAAACTGGATTCAAAATGAGTTAGCCTACACTACTTACATGTCACGATGGTGGGACCCGCTGGTCAGGGGACCCCACGCGTCAGTGACACGGAACAGGGCAGCGGGCTGCTGTGTCAAGCGCGGCCAGAGCTCGCCGACGGCGAACTCGCCGGCGGTGACATCATCACACGATGATCTACTCGACTTCACGCATCGATTGAGCTACTTGGGTGGCTTTCTCATCGGAGCTAGCGGCTCACTGGCGGCGGCCATGGCGGGTGGAGGTGCGGGTCGACGGTGAAAACGCCGGTGTGGGCTACGGTGGTTCAAATCAACGCGTGGACAAGCATCTATGAACGCTGGGGACCTAGCGCGCTTAGCTACCGGAGCGGGAGAGATCTTGTGGCGGCGTGGCCACGACGACGGGGCTCACGGCGGAACTCCGGCGAGCCTACACGCACGGCGCGGTGGCTTACCGGGCTTTGTCGGCGGGCACGGGAGAAACAATGGGGTGCCGGGAGACGGTGGAGCTATCACGGTGGCGAAGGAGCAGCGAGGACGAGCTGGTGACGGCTATGGCGCGGCGGAGGTGCGGGCGAGCTCATTGTCCGCAAGCGGCGAGGAAGACGGAGAGAAAATGGGAAATGAAGCTTTGGGCGACTCGGGCGAACGCTGGCGGGTTAAGGCGCGCTTCGCGCGCGGCGTGGCTCTGCTGTGATCGAAGCGCTGGCGACGCCGCTGCCGCCGCCGGGACACGCGCGCGCAAACTCTGTTCGGTCGGCCCTTTGAAGAGCAGGCGTTTGATTCGTCGATCGTTCGATGGTCGCTGACGGTAGCGCTTTTTTCTCGTTGATTTACCGGCTAAACGGTGGCTCCTTCCGTGCAAACTTACTTAATAGAAGTTGTAGAACCATGTACCATCTCCAACTCTTGTTAAGGCAGCATACTCTAATTCGCAACCTAAACCGAGTAAAATCATGCTCAAAGTAGGCTTGTCGGTGATTGGGGTTTCACGACTTAGCAAATTTCGTTAAGTGTTGAAATCAGATTTTGATGATTCTTGTGATCCAATTTCAAACATGTTAGGAGCTGAATCATGTGATGACCCAAAATAAAAGTTGTTCCTTATGTCAAACACTACAACATTGCTTTAGTGAACTCCTCCATGCAAGGTCTCTAACACCTAGTTCAACTTTAGTCAAACATGTCACTTTGAAATCATGATACATACACAAACCAGGGCTAAATGACCAAACTAGCCTTAGCACTAAATACCAAAGTTGTTCCTAATGATATCCTAAGCATGTTTAAATAATTTGCAAGGTCATTTAAGCATTTCATGTAGTAGTCACTCATATAGCTATTCAGGTCAACACATGAAATATCACTTAAGTGCTTGATCATGAAATGTGGCCTTCATGAACAATGTTTCTTTTGTTAACCTAAGTGTAGCTAAAGTGTTATAGTGACCAACATTACACACTAGCATTTATTTGCACATGATCATATGCATATGTTCCAAGAAATACGAGATAACAAGCAATGTTTCATATGTTTCGATCGAATGTTTCAATTGTAAATGATGATTTATGAATGCTTGATGCTCATGCTTATGTTATGCAAGTCAAGTTATGCAAGGCTAACACCCGAGGTGTTACACATGGGCTGAGGACTAGTATGAGGGAAGGGGAACCCACCGGCGCCGCCCTTTCTCTCGGACAGGAGAACCCACGAGCACTATAGATGGCCAACGGGCCGGCCCGGCCCGTGAAAGCAAGTGACGTATGATATACGTATCGTGTTGAGCTTGCGCACACAAAGGGGGCGAGGACACGACGTATGATATATGTCACATCACTGAAAGCAAGTGACGTGTATCCGAGATGACATCACAAAAACCGTACCGGAGCTGCAGGCTGAAATGAATTGGTGCCCATGCATGCAGTGGAAATAAGAGTCCCGGCATATACGTACTTTAAATGAATGCCCAACGAAAAGGATCTGTATACACTGTTCCTGATGCCTGTGCTAGGTTAGCAGCAGAGGGCAGGGGCAGCCGCTGTCATTTGCCACCCCTATGTTGCCTCGGATCCTACCTGGACTAACGCGCTGTCGTGCCACGAGTGCAAAAGTGGCAATTCTGTATCTCCTCTCCGTTGCGTGCCAAAGTCGTATTGCCAGTCATTGCATTGAGATCTCAGGAGGTGCCAATCCTTATAATGCTAAAAAGTTAAATCTCCCCCCTGACGCGGGCAGGGGCGACGGCGGCTCCCGCGCCTGGGGTTCGGTGGCGACGCCCACCCTTCTCCTCCCCCTCCTCCTCCGTTCCTCCCTCCCCCGCCTGCTTCGCACCTCCGTTCCTCCCTCCCCTTTGTCTCTCTCTCTCTCTCCCTCCCGAGGTGGCGGCGGGCGCGAGGTGACGGCGCCCCCCGCGGGCGGCGCTCCGGCCCGGGCGTGGCCCAGCGGGCCCCTCCCTCTCCCTCATCCTCTGCGCGGGCTCCTCAACACCTCCTCCCCCGGGGAGCGTGTGCTTCTCTGCTCGACGAAACCCTAGCACACGCGGCTGTGCAGGCGCGGCGGCCCCTCCACGGGCGCACCTCGACGTCGTGTCAGTTTGCGTTTCCTCCTCTAGGTACGCCCACCCTTTCTCTTCCCTTTCTGCTGTGTGAAACCGAGCACCCAGACCCTACCTTCAATCTCTGATCTGATCTAATTACAACCTATTGTGCCTGAGGTTAACTAGGAGGAGGTCAACTGGATGTGCAGCCATCGATTGATGCTGGTGTTTATACTAAAATATTGTGAGAGAGAAACACAGTGACATCTGAAAAAACCGTACCGGAGCTGCAGACTGAAATGACATATGCATGCTGTGGCAATAAGAGTCCCGGCATATCCAATGAATGCCGAACGAAAATGATCTGTATATACTGTTCCTCAATAACCCACGCTTCACTCAATAATGTTGTAGTAGTACAGCCGGGCAGCCGGATGTGGCTCAATGGGAGGAACAGTACACACTTATTGGAGCACGTTCGTTAGGTACACAACAAATGACCGTCCGTAGGTTCAGAGTCTCTACACGTACTCAACATAAGCATTGTTTGCTAATAATTTCTTTCTAATGTGTGCCATCAATAACAAGACGCTTCTCGAACGTGCTCATTGGCCGCGCGGGACGACCAGGACGACGACGACGACTTGGCTGGTGAGGGTCTGCGTCTACCCTGCCATCCGTAGTACGACGACGCTGACCCCACTTACGAATCATTTGTATTTTATCATTTATATTTCAAACTTGCTCAGCACATTTTCCTTTTTTCATGAACCTTGAACATTTTTCTTGTGAAGCGACAAACATTTGTCATGACATTGCAAAACAAATTATCTTGAACAAGAAATAACTTTTTGTCCTGAAATGGAGCTTTCTTATCCCAAATCTAGACCAAATTTCTAATCAACCTAGAGCAATTTTCCCATGGGGTCAGAGCATTATATTTTTCTCTTAAATCTAAAACAATTATCTCGTCGAGCTAGAACAATCATCTATAGGGCCATTTTCGTGTGAATCTAGAACAATTTGTCCATGAACCTAGTACATCATCCCTCTAAATAAAAGAAAATATCCTATCTTCGTGATGTCATGCAAATATATGAGGGGGGTCTTGTCTTAATGCTCTTAGGGCACTCCTAATGCAGAAACCACCATAGTTTCTATGGACATTAATTGTACTACCACCTAAGCGTTTTACTGATGTGGCAAGGTAGTTATTGAAGAGAGAGAGAGTAAAAATCATAGAAACCAGGTCTAAATTAGAAACCATGTATACACGAGAACCAAGACATGAAGGGATATGATTGATAAAGAATGGAGAGAGAATGTATGTGATTGGATAAAAAAACTATTCTGTATAACTATTCATTGGGACCATGGTTTTTAGATATATATAGTGTCTATAGAAATTAATAGGTATAGAAACTACATATAGTTTCAAGCATTGGGACTGCCATAACTGTAGAAAGCATATTTTGTCTTGCTCCCTTAACCCCATGGGTCCATGTGCGTACGTTAGTTGACAGTGGCTTCACCGCTCCTATTGTAGAAAAACATATGTTGTCTTGCTCTTATTGGAGGGAGGAAGCCAACATCCATGTGCGCAGTTGATAATTAGTACTCGCTCCATGTTGATAAAAGAAGTCGTTTTGAACAAAATTTAGGTCAAATATTGAGAATATAAATCATGAATAACTTTTAAGTTGTTGAGTTTGAAAAAATGAAAACCACATAAATAGATTTATCTTAAAAAATACTTTCATAAAAATATAGATATATATTACTTTTTAATAAATATTTTTGTAAAAACAAGAAGTTAAAGTTGTGCTTTGAAAAATATATCGCTATTTAAAACGACTTCTTTTATTAACATGAGGGAGTAATCAATAGCTTTTCATGGACGCCTATGAAGCCACTGTCCTCTATGACATGGAGATCTGGAGCCGTTATGTTGGTGAAGGAAAAATTCAACCACGTATCTAAAGGGCCATAGAAAGTCTGGAAGTCATGAAAAGTAGCCAAAGCTACTTTTTACCGTGAATAAAGTAGTGGGTCCCTTGTTAAGATGTAAAGTGTTGTCTAGCGACGAGAAATCTACAGTCCCCCAAAGATAAATCTACAGTTTTAGGGGGTGTTTGTTCCACACCCTCAACTTTAATCATTGTCCTATCGTATGTTTAGACTTATGTATGTAGTATTAAATATATATTATTTATGAAACTAAATATACAGATTGGACCATTTTACGAGACGAATTTTTTTAACCCAATTAGTCTATGATTTGACAACCAGATGCTACAGTAACATATGCTAACGATAGATTAATTCGGCTTAATAAATTCGTCTCGCGGACGGATTCTGTAATTTGTTTTTTTATTATTATCCGAACACTCATACGACATCCCTATATACACCTCCTAAACTTGAGTCACGGGCCCCCTTACCGTTTCTATAACCAGGTGGCATTATCACTTAGGCTAAAATAACTTTTTTTCCTTCGTGTTGAGCCTGCGCTCACAAAGGGGGCGAGGACACCACGTATGGTATACGTCACATCACTGAAAGCAAGTGACGTGTATCCGAGATGACATCAGAAAAACCATACCGGAGCTGCAGGCTGAAATGAATTGGTGCCCATGCATGCATGCTGTGGCAATATCCCTAAATGATGCCCAACGAAAAGGATCTGTAGTCAATAACCCACACTTCACTCATGTCTTCAGGTAGTATGGATGAAAACGGTACGGATATTTTCCGACCGTATTCGAGACCGAATTCGTTTAAAGGGGTTCAGATCTGTTCATATCCGAGTCCGGATATTCAACATCCGATACCGTATCCGTATCCGAATACTCAAATCGCATATTTATGATGTCGATATCCAATCGTATCCTATCCGATATGGTTGACACTATCCGTATTCGAATTCGAATCCGAACAGAAATATAAAAACAAATGTAATATTAGTGATATCCGTTCGTATCCGATCCGTTTTCATCCCTATCAGCTAGTACAGCCGGGCAGCCGGATGTGGCTCAATGGGAACACTACACACTAGCATTTATTTATTTTTTGCTAATAATTTCTTTCTAGTGTGTGCCATCAATAACAAGACGCCTCTCGAACGAACGTGCTCATTGGCCGCGCGGGACGACCAGGACGACGACGACTTGTTGAGAGCTGCTGGCGCGCGCGGTTTTAATGTACCGCCACTTGGCAGGTGAGATGCCATGCAAATGAATTAGGCCATGTTTAGTTCCTCAAATTCCTGAATTTGGTACTATGCAAAAAGAAGATTCCTTGTCATATTAAACTTGCGGTACATGTATGGAGTACTAAATGTTGACGAAATCAAAAACTAATTGCACAGTTTGGTTGTACTTTACGAGACGAACGTTTTGAGCCTAATTAGTCAACGATTGGACAATTATTTCCAAATAAAAACAAAACGCTACAGTGCTACCGATTCAGGCGGCGCCAAATCTGGCCGGAACTAAACGCGGCCTTATGTGGGTCTGCATCATCTACCCTGCCATCCGTACAACAACGCTGACCCCACCGACGGTCGTACTTGTGTCTGACATGATATGACAGCTCCTTTGGCTGTGTACTCAGTTTCCTGAGAAGTTGGATCATTAATTTACCGAAGGAGACAATTTAGCACATTTAAACATCGTGGGTATTTGGTTTGAACCGAAAATTCCGTTCCGTTTGTTTGGTTTTAAAAAATTTCAGTTTTCAAGAATATGGAACCGACCGGTTCATTCAAAAACGAGAACCGATAAATTCGGTGTTGGTTTTCTACTTCTGTTTTCGGTTTTCAACCGAAGAAACTGAGTTGCGAGGCGTCGCTGTGTCTGCACCTCCGGCATGCCCTGCTTGCTCCGCCACCAGACCTTGCTACAGATGCGCCGCCGCCGGACCCCAGCTCCCTACGCGTGTCGCCAAAGCCTGCTCCCTGCTCGCCACCGCGCCAAGGGGATCCCTACTCGCGGCGTCACGTGAAGAGCTGCGCCCTGCGCCGCGAATTTGCTGGTCCTGTTGGGTTAGGGTTAGGGTGCGGATGGGGATGGAAGACGGGAATGGAGGTTGGAGTGGTATGTGGATGGGAGTTGGATTGTTGGGCCGTGTGGGACTGTGGCCTGGACGCCTGATGCGATGCTCTCTTCGCGACGCTAGAGAGAGGTCCGGTGGCTTCGGTTTCAATGGTTCTTCGGTTCATGTAGAGCACAAAACCGAAACAGAAGCCGAACACCGAAGTTCTGGAACTCTAGAACCGAAACCGAAACCAAAAACCGAAAAAACCAATATTTTGGTTCAGTTCGGCTCGGTTCGGTTCTCGGTGAAAAAGTGCCTAGCCTGATCTAAACAGACCCGTGCCCTTATATAAGCTGAAATGGAACAAATAGCTCGAGCTCATCTTTTTAGCTCACATAATAGACAACTAGCTAAAACATAGGAAAAATGATATTTTAAACTTGTTTCAAAGTACGTGTCAGCACCAATCAACAAGCTAATCACTCATCATTGGTCGATTATTGTATATCAATTGATTCTGTCGCGCATTCATGAGCAGGTACAGGTAGGTGCTGATCAAATGATAGACTGATAGAGCCACATTGCTGAAGTGGAGTCAGTAGACATGAGAGCGGACGGGGACGACTGTTCTGTTTGTTTGAAAGTACCGTTGAATGATTTGGTGCGAGAGAAAAATACTGTTCGATGGCTGATAAGCCATGACTTATAAGCCAAATACGACCAAGCGAATAGGCTGGACGACGGCGAGACCTCGGCGTTCCGATGCCTGGACGCGGCGCGGTACACGGTGGCTGCCATGGTGACCGTGCTCATCGTCGCCGTCGTCGTCACCTCCCTGAAGGTGGTGCTCCGCCCGGAGTCCCTGCGCCTCTCCGTCGTCGACGGCGTGGTGTACTCCACTCCGCAGCCGGCGAGCGAGGCGGTGACCCTGCAGCTCAACCTCCGGGCCGAGAACCCCAGCGGTAGAGTCCTGTGTATTTTGTTGTTATTATGTAATCTGTCTACCCTGGCACCTGTGTATTTTAAATTCTGGGCTGTGGCAGGCGAATTCAATGAGAACTAACGTACTATGCAACTTCATTTTGTTTAACGCTCGAATCAAAGCACATACTGCAATATATCGGATATTATTCTTTTTTTAATTTTGAAACAGTATAGAGACGTAAGCACTCACATATATATGCACACACCCTCCTCTTATTGGAAACTCCAATGGACCAAGCCGAATGTCTTGATGATGATATTGTCGAAGTCATTATATATAGCCTATATAGGCATCTCGTTGTGGATGTGGGTATCTAGAACCGACCAATAGGCACGGGAAAGCAGTATCCGCGCGACCGCAACTACGCACTAAGTTACGCACGACGGGGGAGGATTTTTCAAGTGTGTAAATTTTAGGAGCACGAATTAGAAGTTGTTGGAGAGGGATTTTTTCTCATCTTGTTAAAACTAAGGATTGGGAAGGGAAATATGGTACTCTCGAGATGCATTAATACAGTCAGAAGTAATTGGCATGGAAATCAAATTAAAGATTATATCATGTACGTAATTGGCATGGAACCCAACCCTCTAGTCCTGAAACACAAACACTAGAAAAATAGGTTTGACTCATGTCAACCCACTCGGACCCTCAACCAAGCACAACCTAACTAAACGTGCGCACATTATTATTCATTCGATCATGGTGAAGCTGCTACCTACTCAACATCCGTGTGTGCGTGGTGGTGGTTGGATCTGTGTACATGTGTGGCCTCACTTTCCTTGCTGCCTATATAACCGAGTGTCCGAGTTGCACCGCAAGCCAGTGAAGTATCTAGAGACACTTAGAGAGCAAGACACCCTGATCTTACTTGGCACGGCTAGCCATGGCGGATGCTGTCGTCTTGCTTCTGTTCCTTGTGCTCAGCCACAGCTTGTCCTGTTCTTCTTCTCCTACTACTAGTGTCCCTGTCGTCCGTGCAGCAGTAGACGCGGAACACGACTACACATTCGTGGCGATCAGCTCGCTGAAGCCCAAAGCTGCTTGCACCGGACACAGGGGTACGTGCACGATCCCATCGAAAACACGCACGCACAGCTGAAAAAATTGATCTGAAGCTAGTGATACTACTGAACGAACTGAATGATGTTGGTTGTTGCAGTGTCTCCACCTCATGGTCACCAGAACGCCACGTGGCTACGACTGAGTCTCTCCCATGGCCCCTGCTCGCCGCCGTCGTCGCACCGCCGCAAGGGCCCGTCATTGGCCGAGCTGCTACGGCAGGACGAGCTCCGCGTGCAAAACATCCAGATGACGCTGCTGTCTGCTGGTGATGACGACAATGCCGCCGACGATGAGAAGGTCAAGAAGCACCCGGCGAAAAGCACCACAACCGCTATGGAACACGGGCCCGTAGTCGACGTCAACGTCGGCTCAGCAAGTAGCATTTCCACGGTACTACGAACGAAACTATTTTTTCTTTGTCACCAAGATTATTCAGTTTTCTTTTCTGTCTAATTATTAAGTAAGCGCGCGATCGATCGATCCATCTCCCTTTTCCTGCAGTCTAGGATTGATCCGATGGCCACCGGCGGAGGCGACAGGAGGAGGCGGAGCATGCCGGGGACGGTGCAGACGATGATGGTGGACACCGCCAGCGACGTGCCGTGGGTGCAATGCCACCCGCCGCCGACGGGCGGCAGCAGATTCTTCGACCCAACCAGGTCGCCCACCTACGCGCCCCTTCCCGTGCGGCTCGCCGGCGTGCGCGCGTCTCGGCCCATACGGCAACGGCTGCATCAACGGACAGTGCCAGTACCGCGTCACCTACCCCGACGGGTCGTCGACGCTGGGCACGTACAGCTCCGACCTGCTCACCATCACCCGCACCACCGCCGTCCGCAGCTTCCAGTTCGGCTGCAGCCTGGCCGAACAAGGTCTGAGCCAGGCCAGCAGCAGCTCATCCGGGACCATGTCGCTCGGCGGCGGCCCGGAGTCGCTGGTGTCCCAGACGGCGGCCACCCACGGCAACGCCTTCTCGTACTGCGTCCCGCCGACGCCCAGCGACGCCGGGTTCTTCGTCCTCGGCAAGCCGCCGTCTTCCAGGACGAGGACGTTCGTGGCGACGCCGATGCTGAGGTTCACCCAGGCGCCCACGCTGTACCGGGTCCTCCTCCGCGGCATCACCGTCGCGGGGCAGCGGCTCAACGTGCCGGCGACGGTCTTCGCCGCCGGCTCCGTGATGGACTCCCGCACGGCCATCACGCGCCTGCCGCCGACGGCGTACCAGGCGCTGCGCGCCGCGTTCCGGAGCAGGATGGGCGCATACCGCCTGGCGCCGCCTAAAGGGAGCCTCGACACCTGCTACGACTTCACCGGCGTCATGGTCGTCAGGGTGCCGAGGGTCGCGCTGGTGTTCGACCGGAACGCCGCCGTGGAGCTGGACCCCTCGGGGATCCTGCTCGACGACTGCCTCGCCTTCGCGCCCAACGGCGACGACCGCGCTCCGGGGATCATCGGCAACGTGCAGCAGCAGACCATCGAGGTGCTCTACGACGTCGGCGGCCGGTCCGTGGGCTTCCGCCGCGGCGCGTGCTGATCGAGCTCAGCTACGTGCTGCAGTGCGGACAGGCTGCCGGCCGGCGGCGTACCATGCATGTCCCGCTAGCTTTGTGCTACTAATAACTACCGATTTGGCATTCGGCATTATATTTCAGAATGTATTTGCTACTAGTTTATGTATTTTACGTTGGATAAATTCGAGGTATGATACCTTGTTTAGTTCAATTAGCTGGCCGACCTTATTTACTAAAAGTTTATATCATATTCTATCGAATGTTTAGACATATGTATGGAGTATTAAATGCAGATTAAAAAAATAACTAATTGTACAGATTACGATTACTTTGCGA
The DNA here is from genome assembly GCA_904845875.1 of Miscanthus lutarioriparius. Lineage (NCBI taxonomy): Eukaryota > Viridiplantae > Streptophyta > Magnoliopsida > Poales > Poaceae > Miscanthus > Miscanthus lutarioriparius. Next base: position 104,288 of record CAJGYO010000186.1, read on the forward strand.
GACGAAAGCCTAATTAGTCCATGATTTGATAATAAAGTTTACTTAAGCTACACTAGCACATGTGCTACTGCCTCAGATTAATTAGGCTTAATAAATTCATCTCGTTTACTGACGGATTCTGTAATTTATTTTTTATAATTTATTTTTTTATTAATATCAAGCGACATTCTAACGTCTGACGTGACACCGAGACTTTACCTCCGGCAACTATACGAGGCCTTATTTACCGGTGCCTAGTCTGACACGTGCTTTGTTCGCGTAGGACGGTAGGAGCGCGTTACGCGCCACGACTCTGACGTTTGGGATGGCAGGCACTACTCTCGAGTCTCCCGTCATGGTGTCAATTCATTTATGAAATTAATTGCTACTTTGTTCATGTAGTTCTTTCTGATTTTCCTCTGGTTAGGAATCATATAGACATTATTTTGACAACAAAAAATTGACCCAATTTACATGCATTTCAAATTTGACTCGAATTTATTAAAATTTGGCAAATTTTTAATCACGATTCCTACCCTTCAGATGCCTGAGAAAACGATTGGGATTGAGGCGACGGTTTCACACGCTCCATGCGCCACCGTCCGTCCGTCCCCAGCGAGGCAGCAAGCGTATTCCGGATCACAGGTATGCATGCACGGCACACGCACCCACCAGTTTGGATAAGGAAACGACGGCATGTGTATGAGAACACACAGCTACGTATGCACGTACTAGGCGGCCGGCCGGTACGGATTATCTATTGTAAAGTTTGTGATGGTTTGTTAATTGTTTTTATGTTAAAAAGATTTTTTTAACGCGCAGATAAACTGCGCCTCCTCCAGCCAATAAATCCACCCGGGGGGGTCGAACTCTGGTCAGCAGGGTGCAAAGTGCATAGCCAGACCAACTGGTCTAGCGTTCGCTTGCAATTGTTTTTATGTTATAAAATATTAAATTTTATCCTTGTCTTACAATAGAAATAATTGTAAATTGTTAATTGTCTTTGTGCCAAAAAAGATCGAATTTTGTCAGATTTATGGTTTTGTCTAACTAGGTTTTTATTCCCGCAACAAAAAATTACAGATTATATCTACATAAATTGCAAAGAACAAAAACTGTTATTTTAGCATAAATTATATGCAATAACCGTCGCTTAAAAAAAGCTAAAATCTCATGCACATGAATTTTAGCAAGTCCTATTTTTTATATCATGTATGCCAAAAATTTGACATACCCCTAATATTAATTCATGAAATCATATATGGCAACCATGACATAGCAGCACGTCCAAATTACTTTCGTATTGCAATGCTTTCTTGTTGAACCAGCAGAAAACGTTAAAACTGGCCCAAAGGAAAATCAATCTGCTGTAGACGTGCAGCCCATGTCATACGCCGAAGAATCGTCTGCGCGATGCTCCCACCTCTATCTCTCTCGAGCCTCGGCAGATTGGAAGATTTGGAGAAGGAAAGCAGGCAGGCAGGCGGGCCTCCCAAAATGCCGCAAAGGCCCATCACTGATCAGGCAAGGCGCATCCCGATCAGGCAGGAGGGCCTCCCCCGCCCGGCCGGCCTGCAGGCCCATCCCGATCAGGCTGCCAAAGTGCCAAGACACACCTTCGCAGGGCATCAGAGCCCAATAAGCGGAAAACCAAATTTCGTATATGGAGTATTTCCTTTATCCTTTATCTAAAAAACCGAGTATTTCCTGTCTTGTCTCGCTTCAAACTACTCCCTCCGTCCCACAATACTAGTGGTTTTAGGCTATCTCCAACAACAACACTCAAAATACAAGACTCATTCGTCTTTTGGGTAGCGCTACAGGCAAAAAGTTCAATACCTATTCGGCATCTTCTCCAACAACAAAGACCCAAAAGAGAATCCTTTCTGCAAATGGGTTTCCAGGAGAGAGGATGCCCATATTTGGGTTGTGCCTCTCAGACAACCCAAAATAGGTCTTCCGTATAGATACTCTGTTGGAGACTGATTTTGAGTCTCTTGCTATCTATTTTTTGTTTGGGTGCTCCTTTGTTGGAGACAGTCTTAGGACCGGACGCGAGACCATGGCAAAGGACCTGCATGCCCCTGCTCCGGTGCTCCCTTCGTTCCCACGTGTTATTCTCTCTCCTCCTACCCTCCTCTCTTGTTCATTGTCTAGATCCAGCCTTCTCCAACTCCGGTGCTCTTTCCCCGTATGACACGTGACTGCGCTGGCACGCATCGGACGCCGCCGACCTTGCTCTCAGCCTTCGCGACCTCCGCGGCATCCCACCATGGCCGAATCCTTCCTCGCCGTAGCACCCGTGGCCAGATCCTTCCTCGATGGCTCCATCCGCGGCGGGGTGTGGTAGACGAGGAAGGGGTTGATGGAGAAGATGAGAGCGCCGTTGTTCCAGGCCATGGGCAGAGGAGGCGGTGGAGGAGGAGATGATGGGAGGAAGGAGGTGTGGTGGAGGAGGCGACGGCTAGTGACGAGGGGCACCGACTGAGGAAGTCATGGGCTGAGGACTAGTATGAGGGAAGGGGAACCCACCGGCGCCGCCCTTTCTCTCGGACAGGAGAACCCACGAGCACTATAGATGGCCAACGGGCCGGCCCGGCCCGTGAAAGCAAGTGACGTATGATATACGTATCGTGTTGAGCTTGCGCACACAAAGGGGGCGAGGACACGACGTATGTTATATGTCACATCACTGAAAGCAAGTGACGTGTATCCGAGATGACATCACAAAAACCGTACCGGAGCTGCAGGCTGAAATGAATTGGTGCCCATGCATGCAGTGGAAATAAGAGTCCCGGCATATACGTACTTTAAATGAATGCCCAACGAAAAGGATCTGTATACACTGTTCCTGATGCCTGTGCTAGGTTAGCAGCAGAGGGCAGGGGCAGCCGCTGTCATTTGCCACCCCTATGTTGCCTCGGATCCTACCTGGACTAACGCGCTGTCGTGCCACGAGTGCAAAAGTGGCAATTCTGTATCTCCTCTCCGTTGCGTGCCAAAGTCGTATTGCCAGTCGTTGCATTGAGATCTCAGGAGGTGCCAATCCTTATAATGCTAAAAAGTTAAATCTCTCCCCTAACGCGGGCAGGGGCGACGGCGGCTCCCGCGCCTGGGATTCGGCGGCGGCGCCCACCCTTCTCCTCCTCCTCCTCCTCCGTTCCTCCCTCCCCCGCCTGCTTCGCACCTCCGTTCCTCCCTCCCCTTTGTCTCTCTCTCTCCCTCCCGAGGTGGCGGCGGGCACAAGGTGACGGCGCCCCCCGCGGGCGGCGCTCCGGCCCGGGCGTGGCCCGGCGGGCCCCTCCCTCTCCCTCATCCTCTGCGCGGGCTCCTCAACACCTCCTCCCCCGGGGAGCGTGTGCTTCTCTGCTCGACGAAACCCTAGCACACGCGGCTGTGCAGGCGCGGCGGCCCCTCCACGGGCGCACCTCGACGTCGTGTCAGTCTGCGTTTCCTCCTCTAGGTACGCCCACCCTTTCTCTTCCCTTCCTGCTGTGTGAAACCGAGCACCTAGACCCTACCTTCAATCTCTGATCTGATCTAATTACAACCTATTGTGCCTGAGGTTAACTAGGAGGTCAACTGGATGTGCAGCCATCGATTGATGCTGGTGTTTATACTAAAATATTGTGAGAGAAAAACACAGTGACATCAGAAAAAACGGTACCGGAGCTGCAGACTGAAATGACATATGCACGCTGTGGCAATAAGAGTCCCGGCATATCCAATGAATGCCGAACGAAAATGATATGCATATACTGTTCCTCAATAACCCACGCTTCACTCAATAATGTTGGAGTAGTACAGCCGGGCAGCCGGATGTGGCTCAATGGGAGGAACAGTGTACACACTTATTGGAGCACGTTCGTTAGGTACACAACAAATGACCGTCCGTAGGTTCAAAGTCTCTACACGTACTCAACATAAGCATTGTTTGCTAATAATTTCTTTCTAATGTGTGCCATCAATAACAAGACGCCTCTCGAACGTGCTCATTGGCCGCGCGGGACGACCAGGACGACGACGACGACTTGGCTGGTGAGGGTCTGCGTCTACCCTGCCATCCGTAGTACGACGACGCTGACCCCACTTACGAATCATTTGTATTTTATCATTTATATTTCAAACTTGCTCAGCACATTTTCCTTTTTTCATGAACCTTGAACATTTTTCTTGTGAAGCGACAAACATTTGTCATGACATTGCAAAACAAATTATCTTGAACAAGAAATAACTTTTTGTCCTGAAATGGAGCTTTCTTATCCCAAATCTAGACCAAATTTCTAATCAACCTAGAGCAATTTTCCCATGGGGTCAGGGCATTATATTTTTCTCTTAAATCTAAAACAATTATCTCGTCAAGCTAGAACAATCATCTATAGGGCCATTTTCGTGTGAATCTAGAACAATTTGTCCATGAACCTAGGTACATCATCCCTCTAAATAAAAGAAAATATCCTATCTTCGTGATGTCATGCAAATATATGAGGGGGGTCTTGTCTTAATGCTCTTAGGGCACTCCTAATGTAGAAACCACCATAGTTTCTATGGACATTAATTGTACTACCACCTAAGCGTTTTACTGATGTGGCAAGGTAGTTATTGAAGAGAGAGAGAGAGAGAGAGTAAAAATCATAGAAACCGGGTCTAAATTAGAAACCATGTATACACGAGAACCAAGACATGAAGGGATATGATTGATAAAGAATGGAGAGAGAATGTATGTGATTGGATAAAAAAACTATTCTGTAGAACTATTCATTGGGACCATGGTTTCTATATATATATAGTGTCTATAGAAATTAATAGGTATAGAAACTACATGTAGTTTCAAGCATTAGGACTGCCCTAACTGTAGAAAGCATATTTTGTCTTGCTCCCTTAACCCCATGGGTCCATGTGCGTACGTTAGTTGACAGTGGCTTCACCACTCCTATTGTAGAAAAACATATGTTGTCTTGCTCTTATTGGAGGGAGGAAGCCAACATCCATGTGCGCAGTTGATAATTAGTACTCGCTCCATGTTGATAAAAGAAGTCGTTTTGAACAAAATTTAGGTCAAATATTGAGAATATAAATCATGAATAACTTTTAAGTTGTTGAGTTTGAAAAAATGAAAACCACATAAATAGATTTATCTTAAAAAATACTTTCATAAAAATATAGATATATATATTACTTTTTAATAAATATTTTTGTAAAAACAAGAAGTCAAAGTTGTGCTTTGAAAAATATATCGCTGTTTAAAACGACTTCTTTTATCAACATGAGGGAGTAATCAATAGCTTTTCATGGATGCCTATGAAGCCACTGTCCTCTATGACATGGAGATCTGGAGCCGTTATGTTGGTGAAGGAAAAATTCAACCACGTATCTAAAGGGCCATAGAAAGTCTGGAAGTCATGAAAAGTAGCCAAAGCTACTTTTTACCGTGAATAAAGTAGTGGGTCCCTTGTTAAGATGTAAAGTGTTGTCTAGCGACGAGAAATCTACACTCCCCCAAAGATAAATCTACAGTTTTAGGGGGTGTTTGTTCCACACCCTCAACTTTAATCATTGTCCTATCGTATGTTTAGACTCATGTATGTAGTATTAAATATAGACTATTTACGAAACTAAATATACAGATTGGACCATTTTACGAGACGATTTTTTTTAACCCAATTAGTCCATGATTTGACAACCAGATGCTACAGTAACATGTGCTAACGACGGATTAATTAGGCTTAATAAATTCGTCTCGCGGACGGATTCTGTAATTTATTTTTTATTATTATCCGAACACTCATACGACATCCCTATATACACCTCCTAAACTTTAGTCACCGGCCCCCTTACGGTTTCTATAACCAGGTGGCATTATCACTTAGGCTAAAATAACTTTTTTTCCTTCGTGTTGAGCCTGCGCTCACAAAGGGGGCGAGGACACCACGTATGATATACGTCACATCACTGAAAGCAAGTGACGTGCATCCGAGATGACATCAGAAAAACCATACCGGAGCTGCAGGCTGAAATGAATTGGTGCCCATGCATGCATGCTGTGGCAATATCCCTAAATGATGCCCAACGAAAAGGATCTGTAGTCAATAACCCACACTTCACTCATGTCTTCAGGTAGTACAGCCGGGCAGCCGGATGTGGCTCAATGGGAACACTACACACTAGCATTTATTTATTTTTTGCTAAAAATTTCTTTCTAGTGTGTGCCATCAATAACAAGACGCCTCTCGAACGAACGTGCTCATTGGCCGCGCGGGACGACCAGGACGACGACGACTTGTTGAGAGCTGCTGGCGCGCGCGGTTTTAATGTACCGCCACTTGGCAGGTGAGATGCCATGCAAATGAATTAGGCCATGTTTAGTTCCCTAAATTTCTGAATTTAGCACTATGAAAAAATAAGATTCTCCGTCACATCAAACTTGCGGTACATGTATGGAGTACTAAATGTTGACGAAATCAAAAACTAATTGCACAGTTTGGTTGTACTTTATGAGACGAACGTTTTGAGCCTAATTAGTCAACGAATGGACAATTATTACCAAATAAAAACAAAACGCTACAGTGCTACCGATTCAGGTAGCGCCGAATCCGGCCGGAACTAAACGCTGCCTTATGTGGGTCTGCATCATCTACCCTGCCATCCGTACAACAACGCTGACCCCACCGACGGTCGTACTTGTGTCTGACATGATATGACAGCTCCTTTGGCTGTGTACTCAGTTTCCTGAGAAGTTGGATCATTAATTTACCGAAGGAGACAATTTAGCACATTTAAACATCGTGGGTATTTGGTTTGAACCAAAAATTCCGTTCCGTTTGTTTGGTTTTAAAAAATTTCAGTTTTCAAGAATATGGAACCGACCGGTTCATTCAAAAACAGGAACCGATAAATTCGGTGTTGGTTTTCTACTTCTGTTTTCGGTTTTCAACCCAAGAAACTGAGTCGCGAGGCGTCCCTGTGTCTGCACCTCCGGCATGCCCTGCTTGCTCGCCACCAGACCTTACTTACAGACAGATGCGCGCGCCGAACCTGACTCCTGCGGCGTGTCGCCAAAGCTCTGCCTCCTGCGCCGCCACCGCGCCAAGGGATCCCTACTCATGGCGTCCACGCCAAGAGCTGCGCCTAACTGCTTGCCGAATTTGCTGGTCCTGTTGGGTTAGGGTTAGGGTGCGGATGGGGATGGAAGACGGGAATGGAGGTTGGAGTGGTATGTGGATGGGAGTTGGATTGTTGGGCCGTGTGGGACTGTGGCCTGGACGCCTGATGCGATGCTCTCTTCGCGACGCTAGAGAGGTCCGGTGGCTTCGGTTTCAACGGTTCTTCGGTTCATGTAGAGCACAAAACCGAAACAGAAGCCGAACACCGAAGTTCTGGAACTCTAGAACCGAAACCGAAACCAAAAACCGAAAAAACCAATATTTTGGTTCAGTTCAGCTCGGTTCGGTTCTCGGTGAAAAAGTGCCTAGCCTGATCTAAACAGACCCGTGCCCTTATATAAGCTGAAATGGAACAAATAGCTCGAGCTCATCTTTTTAGCTCACATAATAGACAGCTAGCTAAAACATAGGAAAAATGATATTTTAAACTTGTTTCAAAGTACGTGTCAGCACCAATCAACAAGCTAATCACTCATCATTGGTCGATTATTGTATATCAATTGATTCTGTCGCGCATTCATGAGCAGTTACAGGTAGGTGCTGATCAAATGATAGACTGATAGAGCCACATTGCTGAAGTGGAGTCAGTAGACATGAGAGCGGACGGGGACGACTGTTCTGTTTGTTTGAAAGTACCTTCACTGATTTGGTATGAGAGAAAAATATTGTTCGATGGCTAATAAGCCATGACTTATAAGCCAAATACGACAAGCGAACAGGCTGGACGACGGCAAGACCTCGGCGTTCGATGCCTGGACGCGGCGCGGTACACGGTGGCTGCCATGGTGACCGTGCTCATCGTCGCCGTCGTCGTCACCTCCCTGAAGGTGGTGCTCCGCCCGGAGTCCCTGCGCCTCTCCGTCGTCGACGGCGTGGTGTACTCCACTCCGCAGCCGGCGAGCGAGGCGGTGACCCTGCAGCTCAACCTCCGGGCCGAGAACCCCAGCGGTAGAGTCCTGTGTATTTTGTTGTTATTATGTAATCTGTCTACCCTGGCACCTGTGTATTTTAAATTCTGGGCTGTGGCAGGCGAATTCAATGAGAACTAACGTACTATGCAACTTCATTTTGTTTAACGCTCGAATCAAAGCACATACTGCAATATATCGGATATTATTCTTTTTTTAATTTTGAAACAGTATAGAGACGTATGCACTCACATATATATGCACACACCCTCCTCTTATTGGAAACTCCAATGGACCAAGCCGAATGTCTTGATGATGATATTGTCGAAGTCATTATATATAGCCTATATAGGCATCTCGTTGTGGATGTGGGTATCTAGAACCGACCAATAGGCACGGGAAAACAGTATCCGCGCGACCGCAACTACGCACTAAGTTACGCACGACGGGGGAGGATTTTTCAAATGTGTAAATTTTAGGAGCACGAATTAGAAGTTGTTGGAGAGGGATTTTTTCTCATCTTGTTAAAACTAAGGATTGGAAAGGGAAATATGGTACTCTCGGAGATGCATTAATACAGTCAGAAGAAATCAAATTAAAGATTATATCATGTACGTAATTGGCATGGAAATCAAATTAAAGATTATATCATGTACGTAATTGGCATGGAACCCAACCCTCTAGTCCTGAAACACAAACACTAGAAAAATAGGTTTGACTCATGTCAACCCACTCGGACCCTCAACCAAGCACAACCTAACTAAACGTGCGCACATTATTATTCATTCGATCATGGTGAAGCTGCTACCTACTCAACATCCGTGTGTGCGTGGTGGTGGTTGGATCTGTGTACATGTGTGGCCTCACTTTCCTTGCTGCCTATATAACCGAGTGTCCGAGTTGCACCGCAAGCCAGTGAAGTATCTAGAGACACTTAGAGAGCAAGACACCCTGATCTTACTTGGCACGGCTAGCCATGGCGGATGCTGTCGTCTTGCTTCTGTTCCTTGTGCTCAGCCACAGCTTGTCCTGTTCTTCTTCTCCTACTACTAGTGTCCCTGTCGTCCGTGCAGCAGTAGACGCGGAACACGACTACACATTCGTGGCGATCAGCTCGCTGAAGCCCAAAGCTGCTTGCACCGGACACAGGGGTACGTGCACGATCCCATCGAAAACACGCACGCACAGCTGAAAAAATTGATCTGAAGCTAGTGATACTACTGAACGAACTGAATGATGTTGGTTGTTGCAGTGTCTCCACCTCATGGTCACCAGAACGCCACGTGGCTACGACTGAGTCTCTCCCATGGCCCCTGCTCGCCGCCGTCGTCGCACCGCCGCAAGGGCCCGTCATTGGCCGAGCTGCTACGGCAGGACGAGCTCCGCGTGCAAAACATCCAGATGACGCTGCTGTCTGCTGGTGATGACGACAATGCCGCCGACGATGAGAAGGTCAAGAAGCGCCCGGCGAAAAGCACCACAACCGCTATGGAACACGGGCCCGTAGTCGACGTCAACGTCGGCTCAGCAAGTAGCATTTCCACGGTACTACGAACGAAACTATTTTTTTCTTTGTCACCAAGATTATTCAGTTTTCTTTTCTGTCTAATTATTAAGTAAGCGCGCGATCGATCGATCCATCTCCCTTTTCCTGCAGTCTAGGATTGATCCGATGGCCACCGGCGGAGGCGACAGGAGGAGGCGGAGCATGCCGGGGACGGTGCAGACGATGATGGTGGACACCGCCAGCGACGTGCCGTGGGTGCAATGCCACCCGCCGCCGACGGGCGGCAGCAGATTCTTCGACCCAACCAGGTCGCCCACCTACGCCCCCTTCCCGTGCGGCTCGCCGGCGTGCGCGCGTCTCGGCCCCTACGGCAACGGCTGCATCAACGGACAGTGCCAGTACCGCGTCACCTACCCCGACGGGTCGTCGACGCTGGGCACGTACAGCTCCGACCTGCTCACCATCACCCGCACCACCGCCGTCCGCAGCTTCCAGTTCGGCTGCAGCCTGGCCGAACAAGGTCTGAGCCAGGCCAGCAGCAGCTCATCCGGGACCATGTCGCTCGGCGGCGGCCCGGAGTCGCTGGTGTCCCAGACGGCGGCCACCCACGGCAACGCCTTCTCGTACTGCGTCCCGCCGACGCCCAGCGACGCCGGGTTCTTCGTCCTCGGCAAGCCGCCGTCTTCCAGGACGAGGACGTTCGTGGCGACGCCGATGCTGAGGTTCACCCAGGCGCCCACGCTGTACCGGGTCCTCCTCCGCGGCATCACCGTCGCGGGGCAGCGGCTCAACGTGCCGGCGACAGTCTTCGCCGCCGGCTCCGTGATGGACTCCCGCACGGCCATCACGCGCCTGCCGCCGACGGCGTACCAGGCGCTGCGCGCCGCGTTCCGGAGCAGGATGGGCGCATACCGCCTGGCGCCGCCTAAAGGGAGCCTCGACACCTGCTACGACTTCACCGGCGTCATGGTCGTCAGGGTGCCGAGGGTCGCGCTGGTGTTCGACCGGAACGCTGCCGTGGAGTTGGACCCCTCGGGGATCCTGCTCGACGACTGCCTCGCCTTCGCGCCCAACGGCGACGACCGCGCTCCGGGGATCATCGGCAACGTGCAGCAGCAGACCATCGAGGTGCTCTACGACGTCGGCGGCCGGTCCGTGGGCTTCCGCCGCGGCGCGTGCTGATCGAGCTCAGCTACGTGCTGCAGTGCGGACAGGCTGCCGGCCGGCGGCGTACCATGCATGTCCCGCTAGCTTTGTGCTACTAATAACTACCGATTTGGCATTCGGCATTATATTTCAGAATGTATTTGCTACTAGTTTATGTATTTTACGTTGGATAAATTCGAGGTATGATACCTTGTTTAGTTCAATTAGCTGGCCGACCTTATTTACTAAAAGTTTATACCATATCCTATCCAATGTTTAGACATATGTATGGAGTATTAAATACAGATTAAAAAAATAACTAATTGCACATATTGCGACTACTCTGTGAGACGAATCTTTTAAGCCTAATTATTCCATGATTTGATAATAAAGTTTACTTAAGCTACACTAGCACATGTGATACTGCCTCGGATTAATTAGGCTTAATAAATTCGTCTCGTGGTTTACTGACTGATTCTGTAATTTATTTTTTTTAATTTATTTTTTATTAATATCAAGCGACATTCTAACGTCTGACGTGACACCGAGACTTTACCTCCGACAACTATACGAGGCCTTATTTACCAGTGCCTAGTCTGACACGTGCGTTGTTCGCGTAGGACGGTAGGAGCGCGTTACGCGCCACGACTCTGACGTTTGGGATGGCAGGCACAACTCTCGAGTCTCCCGTCATGGTGTCAATTCTGTCGGATACCATAAGAAGGGGTACCCAATGCAAGAACAAAAAATGTTGCTTAAACCTTCCAAAAATCAAAGCTAAAAGACTACTGCTAGGTCTCTGTAGAATTCTCCGATTCGCTCGAGGACTTGCGCCGAGGCCTCATACGAAAGGCCAAAAGCGTCCCGAGGACCTCTCGCCGAGACCCTCTCGCCGAGGCCTCGCCCTGAAAGGCCTCGGATGGGATGCCAATTCTCCGATTCGCTCGAGGCCGGGCTCGGCAAACATACTCGTAACCTCCGTCCCGACCAAACTCCTCTGACGAAACGTCACGTCCAGATTAATGCGCCCAACTACTCCCGCAAACGTCAGCCGCACTCAGGTACAGTACGGGCAGAACGACCGACGGGATAGGGGACCGGGCGCAACTGGGGTTACCTGCCACTGTGCTCATCACTGTGCTACCTAACCCCTGTGCCAAGGACAAAGCAGCATGGAAGGTCAAGTCCATGTCCCTGTAGTCTCGAAAACCGCAGGAGAGCCCAACTGCTCGTTCTACGCCTCGTCCGAGACCCCCCGGCAGGGTCTCAGATGTACTATTCCTTCTCCGCCTCGGCCGAGGCCAGGCTCGTCCCGCATCCTCATCGTCTCCGCCTCAACTGCACCTCTAGTAGGCCGTCCCATCCGTGTAAGTACCCCTGATTGCGCCTACGTCAGCCACTATTGGCAGGGCATAGCAACAGGGGCGATGTGACGGCGGTCAAATCTCCTTTTTTACCATTCCCCACTGACGGTGCAGGGGCTACCGTGCTTTGCGGACACACGCCCTGCATTTTTCCACCTAAACCGGGTACGACGCTGACCACCGAGACCGCCGCATCGTACTCAGGTCACCTCCCAGGCCTCGGCAAATCAGGCCTCGGCGCGGTCGGCCACAAACACCTGCCAGGCCTCGGCGAACCACCAAGTCAAAAATTCACAAGGCACGGCATGTCACCTACAGACGAGGCCATGCTGACTAAACGTCAACGAGGACCCCTACGACTTCAACAGCCTTAGGCATGGCCGGCATGACGCACCAGTGATCAAGTACCAATTGCCATTCCCGACGCTGTGCTGCTACAGGAATAGGCCACAGTACTGGATCTTCCTTCCTCGCTAAGGCTCCACGTGTATCTCTCTCATGTACTCCTGGCTCCCTCCTTGTGGCTATAAAAGGAAGCAGCCAGGGCTATTTCTATGGATCGAGACCACGCCGGCCCTCACGCGCAAAATGCACTCACTCAATTCACGCACGCTCCCACGCTACCTGAGAGCAATGACTCAAGCAGCCCGCACCACTCCACGCCGAGACCTGGGACTAGCTCCCTCTCTCACCCAGCTTGTAACCCCCTACTACAAGCACTTCGGTGCAAAGAATACAAGATCGATCTCCTAGACTGGACGTAGGGCACCGATTGCCTGAACCAGTATAAACCTTGTGTCTCTTTGCATCACCATCCGGGATTAGGGGCACGCAGTTCACATTTACTGGTTGGTTGAGGACCCCCTGGTCCGAAACACCGACAGTTGGCGCGCCAGGTACGGGCGTCTGCGTGTTAGCGTGATCGTCCGAACAAGTTCCGGATGGCTGACCCCATACGTCCACTATGTCTCAGCACGGTGGTCTGGTTTGGGAGCCTAGAGTTCATGGCTCTAGGATGTGAGTACGATATGGTACTCCTCACACCCAGAGCCCCACCGGCCGGCGATGACGTCGCGCATCGGCAGCCGGGCGCAGGCGGCGCCCGGGCCACCGCTCTCGTCACGCTCGCCAGGCACGACGCGAGCGGGACTACTCCGACGCCACGCGAACTCAGGGCTGCGCGCCGCACTTCGCCGACATCCCTTGCCCGGCTTTTGGTACAGAGTCCCTGGCTGGGGACCTGTCTAGCCTAAACCTGGGCAGGGGAGAGACGCCAGTAGCACGCAGCGACGTCCCGTTGTCAAGCTCTGCCCCGCCGCTTCCTGAGGAATCGACTTAGGCGGAGCGGAGCCCAGCGGTGGCACCATCCCCATACCTCTTCGGGCTGAAAAACATCGCCGCCGCCTACGCTTTCGCTTACGCCTCCGTGCACGCGGAGCCCTCGGGACACCACCAACGATTCGCCCTTGACTTCTCCACCACAATCTCGACCCACACCCACACTGAATCCTCAGAGGAGGACGAGGCATGGGCCAGAGCGGACTTCTCCGGGCTTCGTGACCCTAAGGCTATGCGCCGCTTCTTGGTCGCAAGCGACTACTGCTTCGGCCACTCCGACTCCGATGACGAAAGCACTTACGATCCCACTCGAGAGTGTTTCCACGTTGGGCTTGGAATGCCAGATTCTGTATATCTGAAAGTATCACCAATGAAGGGAGTTAACCGTTTTGGTGTTAAAGGCAATTGGCACCTCGATATATTGGACCATTTCAAATTTTGGAGAGGTATGGAAAAGTAGCCTATCGCTTGAAATTACCAGAACATTTATCAGCTGTACATGATGTGTTCCATGTGTCTCAGTTAAAGAAGTGCCTCCGAGTGCCTGAGCGGAATGTTGAAGTTGAAGGAGTGGAACTTGAACCAGATCTGACTTATTCAGAATATCCTATCCGAGTGTTGGATCAGAAAGATCGTGTTACTCAGAGGAGAACAATAAAGTTCTACAAGATACAATGGAATCAACATTCAGAAGAGAAAGCTAGTTGGGAATTAGAAGATTACTTGTTAGAAAAGTTTCCAGAGTTTCTAGCGTCAATATAGAATAGAATAATGTTAGTTGAGCTCGGTTGCTACAAATTGTGTTTTGTAAAAGAACCTCAGTTGTTTTATGGATAAGTTCTAGATGTTTTTGGATTGACACATTTCCTTTTCCATTACTTACTCTATGGCTTTGAATCTCGGGGCGAGATTTCGTTTAGGGGGAAGGATTGTAACACCTCGGGTGTTTAAAATACTAAAACCTGACATGTCATCATATGCATTGCAAAGCATTTGACATTTGGTGAAAACTTTGAGATGCATACACTAAAACAAGTTTATATTCATGTGGTATGTGTTGAATTGTATTGGTTGATTCTAGTTCAAAGTTTGTTTGGATTTTGAATTTTTCGAGAAAACACCGCTTTTCAGCATTTAAATCCTACCCTGAAAATCCATTTCAAAATCTAAGCATAATTTGGGGTTGATCCCAAAAGCAAAAGTGTAGAGCTTGGCAAGTTATGCAAAGTTTGTTTTTGGAGTTTTCAAGTTGTTTAGAAAATTTTTGAGTAATTCAAAAAGGCGTAATTCGTTAAATTTCCCTATTCAAATTCAAAAGTTCATTTCAAAATCTATACCGAATTAGGAGATGGTTATAGAAGAAAAGTTGTAGAACTTTCGATTTTGAACAACTTTTGTTTTTGGAGATTTTTGAGTTGTTATGAAAATTTGAGAGTAATTTGTGAATTTTGGCGTATGGCAATTTTGTAATTTCTATGAGCAGTGTTCACCGCCTAAGCTACATTGCCGTCGGACCTTCTTGGCGTTCAGTAGCGTCGTGGCCGTCCTTGATGTCATATTTGCACGAAGCGGCTCCGTCGTGGCTTCCTTGAGCTTCTGCGCGCGCTATAAGTACCAAGGCGTCGTCATCGTCGTTTTTCTTCTTCCTTTGTTTTCACCACCGCCGTTGTCATCGCTCCAACAAGCTGCGCATCGTCTCCCCAGCGCTTTGCCATCTCGGTAAAGGCCGTCCTAGTTCCGTATTTTCCTTGCGAATCGGCCCGACTATCTTTGGTCGCTTTGAAATTGCGAGAACTCATTTGTCCACGTCTTTCTTCCTCGAGGTCAGCAACTTCACCGCCGCGGGCGTGTCACCGTGGCCAGAGCCCTTCGATGAGCCGTTGTCTGTAATCAGTGTACTTACGACTTCGTTTCGATCTTTGTAGTACTTAGTCAGTTGTTGTTTACTCATTTTGATCACTGCGATCGCCGGTTCTCCCTCACCGACGATCTTTGCTCCGCATAGTTCACTGTAGTGGTCGGATGGTTCACCGTAGTGGTCGGATAGTTCACCATAGTGGTCGGATAGTTCACCGTAGTGGTCGGATAGTTCACCATAGTGGTCGGATAGTTCACCATAGTGGTCGGATAGTTCACCATAGTGGTCGGAGAGTTCACCAAAGTGATTGGTGCTGGCGTGGTCACATCAGTTACGAATATGGTTTGGTTAGTTTGGTTTGTATGGCTTGATCTGCGAAGGAAAATTGTATCCAATTTATTAATTTTTGCATCCATCATCGAGCATCATGTTTCATATTCCGCATCATGTTAAACATGGCAATGTTACTACTGTAGTAAACGAAGGTGAACACGTGGTAGTTAATCAAGTTGCGGAGGAGGTTGATCATGTCTGTTGAGGTCGGATTGAAGACTTGTGAAACGTCGCAGGGCCGAACTTTTTCCGTCAACGAAGGCAAGCCCCGGATGCATACAACCCTACCTTGTGTTTTACAAATTAATTTCGCTTTTGCTTTCCGTTACTGCATTAAGTGATTAAGAGTTAAGTAAGAGCCTAATTGGTGCATTACCACCCTTGTTATTCCATATTTACCATATTACCAGTTTTGAACTCGTATATGCCTAGTTTTGCTTAGCTATGCGTAGAACGATGAAGTCGGTGACTACCTGCCACCTGCAAGTTTTAAATGGAACATTGGTTAATTATGTTAGCATGTGATATGGGAATGTGGAGTAATAAATCTAGACCGGGCGGACTCGGTGTGTGTGAGCCACAAGACATGGAGGTCTTGTGAGCGGGATCTTTCCACTTTGTGTCGATTAAGGCACGTCCGTTGTTGAATTGCATGAGGTGAGAATTTGTAGTACTAACCACATACTCCAGTAAGCTTTGAACTTGGCAATTCTATTACGAGAATGGCTACTCGCGCCTTTGGGAGTGGAGAGATGGCGGGAATAGCGTGTACCCACGTGGCAATGGGCTGGATTGGTGGAGTACTGTATTCTCAGGTGGCGTGGACCCGTTCTTGTTTTAGAGGATCCGAGAATAGGTTCGTATATGTAGGTCAGGGACCTACATATGTCGTGTGGTCTGGAATCCCCAGCTGGGTTTATAATCGGTTCGAATCGTCGTTGCTCCTCGATTATGGAGACTCAACTCACTGTTCATCATCGTAGTATTAATAACTAGAACTTGAGAATGGTTGATGAAGGTGTTGGATATGAAGTTTTATGATCTCATTACGGATCGTGTCATCTTTGTATATGATTTTATGAAGTTTAAACTGTTGAAACAAAGAATTTTGTCAAAGAGCTTTTACGCAAAATAACTTTGATTATTGCTAAAACCATACCTTGAATCCACGAGAGCCTGCATTCACGAGTTATCAGTTCTTATTTGGTTAAGTCTTGTTGAGTACTTTTGTACTCGTGGTTCGATTGACCCTTGTTGCGGGTGAGCCTCATGAGCAGATCTGTTTTGGATTGTCTTTGCATGTGAGTTGTACCTTTGTGATAGCGTTGAGAAGTAATTGTGTGGCCCTTAGGCGAGGCTGAGCCTCATTGTGTGTTTTGTATTATATTATAATGCCGCTCCACTACTTTGGTTTGTATTAATATCGAACTTAGTTGTATGGTTTGAAACAAATGGTTTGTAAACTATGTTATTGTAAGTCTTCCGCTACTTTTACTCTGATGTGTCTATTTGAATAAACTGTTGTAATACTACAATGACTCTATAATGTGATCCTGCTCGGAAATCGTGGATGATTCGGGGTTCCCCGAGGACACCCGACAGACTTCTTAAGTTACCAGGAACATATGCATTGTTGTCAAAGGTCTTTGGACAGTGACAAATGTATGTGGGTCCTATAATTTAGGAGGTTCTGCCACAGAATGGTATCAGAGCGATCATTACAAAGTTTTTGTGGTATTGGTTTACAAAAACTTCAAAATGATTTGGGATGACTAAATTTAACTTGATTAATTTGGTCCAAATTGCTTCTGACTTGTCTTATTTCTTTCTCACCATTCCTTATTTGATTAAAAGGGTCTTGTGTGGTGGAGTAGTAATCTTACTATGCCCTATATAAAAAAAATAAAATAAAAATAAAAATAAATGTTGTTTATGTGCATTATAAACTTTGATGTTTTTGTTCGTAAGAACGATTCATGCATCATGAATAATTCACTCGTTACTTCCTTCACCTCTTAGTCTGGAGTTGAGTAGTGAGTCTGGTTTGAGGAATGTAATCCATCATAGCTGCTCTTTAGACTTTGATCAAGTGGTCTTACTTGGATTAAATTGGTTTCCTACAGTATGGCTCGTGCCAAGATGACGCCCCGTAAGTCCACTGGACCCAAAGGAGTTCCTCGTCACCAACTTGCCCCTAGAAACGATGGTGCTAGCAGTAGCAGTTCTAGGCCTGATCCCTAGGCGGAGATACAGAGGATTTCTACAGAGTTAGCACAAGCTACTAGAGATAGGGCTTTGGATGCTATACAGGTAGGAGAATTGCAGGATCAATTGAGACGTCTCACCACCGCACACAGGAACTGCGAAAGTATATTAGTTAAATGCGGTGGAGGGGACGAAATGAGGCTTAGCGAGAGAAAAATGTAGCTAGAGCTAGAACTCATGAGCTAGAGTTCTATGTAGAAGATTTAGAAGAACATAATACCTATCTACATGAGGAAGTGCATAGGCAGCAATCTACTAAACCCGAATCATGAGCCTCAAGGCGATGCCATGGACCCGGTGTCATCCTTGCCAATGAAAGTGAATCGGAAGAGGAAGAAGAAGATCTGAAGAATTAGTAATGATCAATGAAAGTGATGATGAAGGCGGTAATAATTCCGGAATGGATACCGAGTCTGAAGTTTGAAGTAATCACAAAAAAGAGTAGAGTTGTATAATAGTTAATTATGGTTAGGCTATGTATCTTGTTTTGGTACTTATAGGGTCTGGTGTTTATAGTAGTAAATCCTATGTAGTGTGTCTGGAGTAAGCTTTTGTGCAATCCAATAAAGGCTTGTGAATAAAGTTTGGTTTGTTATGAGCAGATGCGTAAATGCTGTGAGGATCGCATATTCTGGTACTTCACAAGATGATGATGATATCCCCAACCCGCCACCAATGCCGAAATAATCTGGTGATGCTATCACTGCATTAGTCAATGTGACTGTGGAAAATTCTCGTTTGCTTCATGAGATGGCTCAAAGTAATCAGAATCAGATGCATGGAAACCATGGCCACAATCATAACAGGCATAAGGCTACCTATGTGGATTTCACGGATACAAAACCCCCGGTGTTTACCAAGGCAGATGAACCACTGGAGGCTGATGACTGGCTTAGGACCATGGAGCAGAAATTTGATCTTATTCACTGCACAGAGTTTCAAAAACCGGTGTTTCTTGCCCAAACAACTTAGAGGTGCAAAATTTGGTGCTTGGTATGCAAATCGATGGCCATGCAACTTGCAGCGTTCCGTTAACTTGGACAGAATTCGCGACCGCTTTGCTTTGAGCCCATTATATCCCGGAAGGAGTGATGGCTATGAATTTGGATGAATTCCTTGCTTTGAGGCAAGGGATCAAAGCGGTTATGCGGTATGTGGGAAGATTCAATCATCTCGTCATGATATGCATCCGATCATGTCAATACGGATGCCAAGAAAAAGAAATGGTTCATGAGAGGTGCGAATATCAAACTACAGACAATGATGACAATGACTGTACCAATATCACTTATCATGAAGCGATAAATATTGCAATTGCTTTCAGAGGCAAAATGTCAAGACATAAGGAGCTCAAGAAGAAAAAGAGTATGCCGTCTAGATCTTTTGGGGAAATCGGAAAGAAGAAGAAGAGGGTGATTTATCATCCGATAAACCATTATCGTCCTCCTTATCATCCGCCATGACCTCAAGCGAACAGCGATCAAATGTCCATCCTGCTATAACCTATCCGAACTCACAGTTAACCAATGCTCCTGGTGGCAATGCTCCAACGTCACGAGGTCACAACTATCCGTGTTACAATTGTGGAAAGGATGGTCATTTCTCCGAGGAATGTCCATACCCTAGGCGAGCTAATCAAAATTATCGGAAAGGCCCCGCCAATCAACAACAGGTCGGGCACCAAACAAGAACCACAATCGAGAATGCTCGAGAAGGGCAAAGATGAGAGGAAGGCAGGGACGGGTGTTCTATATTCAAAAGTGGAGAAATTCGGAGGGGGAGCCGGTGATGATGGGTATGTTTCTGTTGCCAATCACCCTATGATTATACTTTTTGATTACGGCGCATCACATTCATTCATCAATAGAACATTTGTCGTGAAGCATGAAATTTCAATTGGGGCAACAAAGGAAAGTTTCTTTATACAGCCGCCCGGGGGACATCTGTGTACTAAGGAAATGGTATACTAGATACCCGTAAACCTGGGTGGGCATATTTTTCCCACTACCATGATTATCCTTAAGGATCAGGATATAGATGTAATCTTGGGAATGAATTGGATGTATCAGCATAAGGTTATTATAGATGCTTTGAATAGGACTTTAAGAGTAAGTTTGCCTGATAGTAATTCTCAACTTCTCATCCAACTTCCAAATCTAAGAAGATCAGTGGGCAAGATTTGTGCGACTGCTGTCAAAGAGATTAGAGATATTCTGGTAGTGTGTGAATTTCCGGATGTGTTTACTGAAGATTTACCCGGTCTATCACCTGATAGGGATGTATAGTTTAACATAGAGTTACAATCTGGAACAGCTCCGATTTCTCGGAGAGCCTATAGAATGCCACCTAAGGAATTGGCCGAGTTGAAGGCTCAGTTACAAGAATTAATTGAGAAGGAGTTTATCCAACCTAGTTCCTCACCTTGGGGATGTCCGGCAATTTTTGTGAAAAAGAAAGATGAGACCCTGAGGTTATGTGTTGACTATCGTCCGTTGAATGAAGTGGCCATCAAGAATAAGTATCCATTACCTCGGATAGATTTTTTTTTGATCAGTTGGCCGGAGCCAAAGTTTTCTCCAAGATAGATTTGAGATCAGGGTATCATCAAATCAAGATAAAGCCTGAAGATATTCACAAAATGACATTTACCACGAGATACGGATTATATGAATACTTGGTGATGTCTTTTGGTTTGACCAATGCTCTAGCTCATTTCATGTATTTGATGAACTCAGTATTCATGCCTGAGCTAGACAAGTTTGTAGTGGTATTTATAGATGATATACTAGTATATTCCAAGAATAAGATAGAACATGCAGAACACCTCAGAATTGTTCTGACTCGTTTGAGAGAACATCAATTGTATGCTAAGTTCAACAAGTGTGATTTTTGGCTTAAGGAAGTGCGATTTCTGGGACATGTCTTGTTAGAGGAAGGAGTTGCTGTTGATCCAAGCAAAGTGAAGGATGTGCTTGATTGAAAACCACCAACCACAGTTCATCAAGTTCGGAGTTTTCTAGGATTGGCGGGGTATTACCGTCGGTTTATTCCAGATTTCTCTAAAGTATCAAAGTCCATAACTGAATTGTTGAAGAACCAAGTCAAGTTTGTCTGGTCATTAGATTGTGAAGAGGCTTTCTAGACTTTAAAAAGGCTATTGACTACTGCACCAGTGTTAGCTCAACCTGATATCGAGAAGCCATTTGATGTTTATTGTGATGCTTCAGGTATTGGTATTGGATGTGTGTTGATGCAAGAAGGCCGAGTCATTGCCTATGCGTCCAGGCAACTTAAGCAACATGAAGAACACTATCCTACTCATGATTTGGAGTTAGCAGCTGTGGTTCATGCTCTAAAGATTTTGTGGCATTACCTGCTTGGTAATATGTGCCATATATATACAGATCACAAGAGCTTAAAATATATCTTTACTCAGTCAGAGTTGAACATGCAACAAAGAAGATGGTTAGAACTAATTAAGGATTACGATTTGGAAGTACATTATCACCCTGGTAAAGCAAATGTAGTTGCAGATGCTCTCAGTCGCAAAAGTTATTGTAATTGTCTTGCAGTGAAAACAATGGGTTTGACTTTATGTCAAGAAATGGAAAAGTTGAATATAGAAGTAATTCAACAAGGAAGTTTGACCAACATAATTGTAGAAGCCACTATTTGAGATCAAGTTATTCTTTGCTCGGAGGAAGGAAAACAAGGGTATAGCCCATATCAAGGAAAGAGTCGAGAATGGAAAAGCAGAATGCTTGACATAGATGATAAAGATGTGTTGTGGTTCAAGGATCGCTTTGGTGGTACCGAAGGTTCTTGAGTTCTGACGATCAATTCTAGAGGAGGCACATGCTACTAGGTTATCTATCCATCCAGGAAGTAACAAGATGTACCATGACTTGAAGCAAAGATTACGGTGGACTAAAATGAAAATAGAGATTGCTAGATATATAGCAAAGTGTGATACTTGTCAAAAGGTGAAAGCTATACATTTGAGGTCTCTTTGGTGAATTACAACCATTGCCTATTCCATCTTGGAAGTGGGAGGACATAAGTATGGATTTTATTGTTGGTCTACCCAAGACATCAAAGGATTTGACTCGAGTATGGGTTATTGTAGATCGACTCACTAAGTCGGCACATTTTCTTCCGATCAAGACAATATATCCTACGATCCAATATGCCAAAATGTACTTAGCAAGAATCATGAGTTTGCATGGAGTACCCAAGACTATAGTGTCGGATAGGGTACGGTTTGTCTCCGACTTTTGAAAACACTTACATGCTTCATTGGGTACTAAACTTACGTATAGTACGACTTATCATCCCATGGTCGATGGATGGTGAAAAGAGTCAATCAAGTGCTTGAAGATATGTTAAGGTGTTGTGTCCTTAATTATTCCAACAAGTGGGACGAATGCTTACCTTTGGCCGAGTTCTCATATAACAATAGTTATCAGGAAAGCATTAGAATGGCTCCATTTGAAGCACTCTATGGCCGTAGGTGCAGAACATCGCTGAGTTGGTCGGAGCCCGGAGAAAGAAGATTCTTTGGAGTTGACCTTGTGAAAGAAAGCAGAAGACAAGGTTAGGCAAATACAAAGTAATTTGAAAATAGCTCGATCCCGCAAAAAGAGTTATGCGGATAGATGACGGAGACCATTGGTGTTTAACAAAGGAGATTTTGTATATCTGAAAGTATCACCAATGAAGGGAGTTAACCGTTTTGGTGTTAAAGGCAAGTTGGCACCTCGATATATTGGACCATTTCAAATTTTGGAGAGGTATGGAAAAGTGGCCTATCGCTTGAAATTACCAGAACATTTATCAGCTGTACATGATGTGTTCCATGTGTCTCGATTAAAGAAGTGCCTCCGAGTGCACGGCGGAATGTTGAAGTTGAAGGAGTGGAACTTGAACCAGATCGACTTATTGAGAATATCCTATCCAGTGTTGGATCGGAAAGATCGTGTTACTCGGAGGAGAACAATAAAGTTCTACAAGATACAATGGAATCAACATTTAGAAGAGGAAGCTACTTGGGAATTAGAAGATTACTTGTTAGAAAAGTTTTCAGAGTTTCTAGCGTCAATATAGAATAGAATAATGTTAGTTGAGCTCGGTTGCTACAAATTGTGTTTTGTAAAAGAACCTCAGTTGTTTTATGGATAAGTTCTGGATGTTTTTGGATTGACACATTTCCTTTTCCATTACTTACTCTATGGCTTTGAATCTAAAGGCGAGATTTCGTTTAGGGGAAGGATTGTAACACCTCGGGTGTTTAAAATACTAAAAACGACATGTCATCATATGCATTGCAAAGCATTTGGCATTTGGTGAAAACTTTGAGATGCATACACTAAAACAAGTTTATATTCATGTGGTATGTGTTGAATTGTATTGGTTGATTCTAGTTCAAAGTTTGTTTGGATTTTGAATTTTTCGAGAAAACCCGCTTTTGACATTTAAATCCTACCCGAAAATCCATTTCAAAATCTAAGCATAATTTGGGGTTGATCCCAAAAGCAAAAGTGTAGAGCTTGGCAAGTTATGCAAAGTTTGTTTTTGGAGTTTTCAAGTTGTTTAGAAAATTTTGAGTAATTCAAAAAAGGCGTAATTCGTTAAATTTCCTATTCAAATTCAAAAGTTCATTTCAAAATCTATAACGAATTAGGAGATGGTTATAGAAGCAAAGTTGTAGAACTTTCGATTTTGAACAACTTTTGTTTTTGGAGATTTTGAGTTGTTATGAAAATTTGAGAGTAATTTGTGAATTTTGGCGTATGGCAATTTTGTAATTTCGTGAGCAGTGTTCACCGCCTAAGCTACATTGCCGTCGGACCTTCTTGGCGTTCGGTAGCGTCGTGGCCGTCCTTGATGTCGCTTTTGCACGGAAGCGGCTCCGTCGTGGCTTCCTTGAGCTTCTGCGCGCTATAAGTACCAAGGCGTCGTCATCGTCGCTTTTTCTTCTTCCTTTGTTTTCACCACCGCGTTGTCATCGCTCCAACAAGCTCGCATCGTCTCCCCGCCATTTGTTGCCATCTCGGTAAAAGGCCGTCCCTAGTTCCGTCTTTTCCTTGCGAATCCGGCCGACTATCTTTGGTCGCTTTGAAATTGCCGAGAAACTCGTTGTCCACGTCTTTTTCTTCCTCGAGGTCAACAACTTCACCGCCTTGGGCATGTCATCGTGGCGAGCCCTTCGGTGAGCCGTTATTCATAATCGGTGTACTTACGGCTTCGTTTCGATCTTTGTAGTACTTAGTCGATTGTTGTTTACTCATTTTGATCACTGCGATCATTGGGTTCTCCCTCACCGACGATCTTTGCTCCGCATAGTTCTTTGTAGTGGTCGGATGGTTCACCGTAGTGGTCGGATAGTTCACCATAGTGGTTGGATAGTTCACCGTAGTGGTCGGATAGTTCACCGTAGTGGTCGGATAGTTCACCATAGTGGTCGGATAGTTCACCATAGTGGTCGAATAGTTCACCATAGTGGTCGGAGAGTTCACCAAAGTGATCGGTCTTTGGCGTGGTCACATCGATTCTGAATATGGTTTGGTTAGTTTGGTTTTTGTAAGCTTTGTCTTTGCGAAGGAAAATTGTATCCAATTTATTAATTTTGCATCCATCATCGAGCATCATGTTTCATATTCCGCATCATGTTAAACATGGCAATGTTACTACGTGTAGTAAACGAAGGTGAACACGTGGTAGTTAATCAAAGTTGCGGAGGAGGTTGATCATGTCTGTTGAGGTTGGATCGAAGACTTGTGAAGCGTCGCGAGGCCGGACTTTTCCGTCAACGAAGGCAAGCCCGGATGCATACAACCCTACCTTGTGTTTTACAAATTAATTTCGCTTTTGCTTTCCGTTATTGCATTAAGTGATTAAGAGTTAAGTAAGAGCCTAATTGGTGCATTACCACCCTTGTTATTCCATATTTACCATATTACAGTTTTGAACTCATATATGCCTAGTTTTGCTTAGCTATCGTGAAACGATGAAGTCGGTGAGTACCGCCACTGCAAGTTTTAAATGGAACATTGGTTAATTATGTTAGCATGTGATATGGGAATGTGGAGTAATAAATCTAGGCCAAGGCGGACTCGGTGTGTGTGAGCCACAAGACATGGAGGTCTTGTGGCGGGATCTTTCCTTTGTGTCGATTAAGGCACGTCCGTTGTTGAATTGCATGAGGTGAGAATTTGTAGTACTAACCACATACTCCGTAAGCTGAACTTGGCAATTCTATTACGAGAATGGCTACTCGCGCCTTTGGGAGTGGAGAGATGGCGGGAATAGCATGTACCCACGTGGCAATGAAATTTGGATTGGTGGAGTCTTGCATTCTCGGGTGGTATGGACCCGTTCTTGTTTTAGAGGATCCGAGAATAGGTTCGTATATGTAGGTTAGGGACCTGCATATGTCGTGTGGTCTGGAATCCCCAGCTGGGTTTATAATCGGTTCGAATCGTTGTTGCTCCTCGATTATAGAGACTCAACTCACTGTTCATCATCGTAGTATTAATAACTAGAACTTGAGAATGGTTGATGAAGGTGTTGGATATGAAGTTTCATGATCTCATTACGGATCGTGTCATCTTTGTATATGATTTTATGAAGTTTAAACTGTTGAAACAAAGAATTTTGTCAAAGAGCTTTTACGCAAAATAACTTTGATTATTGCTAAAACCATACCTTGAATCCCTAAGCCTGCATTCCTGAGTTATCAGTTCTTATTTCGGTTAAGTCTTGTTGAGTACTTTTGTACTTAGGGTTCGTTGACCCTTGTTGCAGGTGAGCCTCATGAGCAGATCTGTTTTGGATCGTGCTGCATGACAGTTGTACCTTGTGATGACATTGAGAAGTAATTGTGTGGCCCTTGGGCATGGCAGCCTCATTGTGTGTTTTGTATTATATTATAATGCCGCTCCACTACTTTGGTTTGTATTAATATCAAACTTAGTTGTACGGTTTGAAACAAATGGTTTGTAAACTATGTTATTGTAAGTCTTCCGCTACTTTTACTCTGATGTGTCTATTTGAATAAACTGTTGTAATACTACAATGACTCTGTAATGTGATCCTGCTCGGAAATCGTGGATGATTCGGGGTTCCCCGAGGACACCCGACATACTTCTTAAGTTACCAGGAACATATGCATTGTTGTCAAAGGTCTTTGGACAGTGACAAATGTATGTGGGTCCTATAATTTAGGAGGTTCTGCCACAGCAAGTGACGAGGGTGACAGTGCAGGCAACCGGTCCCCCCTCCGCCAAGGGGTGGGCGACGCCACACCCCCGCTCATCGAGTTCCGGGCGGCGCGAAACATGAACATCGCCCCCAGGGATATTCGACGCCTGGACCTGGAGCAGCTCCGTGAGCTCCGGGCAAAAAGTCGACCAAGATCAACTCCTGCTGCAGCAGCTCGAGACACTCTCGGCAGGAGGCGGCAAGGCATGATGACGGCGGCGGGGGGCGGCGAGAGGGCCACGACGTACACCGCCGCATCAACAACGACGAAGAAGTGAGCAACCCCAATCTTCATTCGCGCTAGCGAGCGTCACGGCGGCGGCGATGCTAGTCCGAAGCGATGCCGAGCCCTCTACCACGGAGGGGCGGCGGGTCCGCATGGCGAGCTCCGAGACCTTCTCGAGACCGCCAGAAGATCAGCGAGGCCGAGAGCTCCGCGTCGGCGGCGTGAGAACATCTCGAAGCGGCCCTCGGTGCACGATCGCCTCAAGGCCCCCTCAGTCCACGACCGCCTCAGCGACCGATGCGAGGCGCAAGAGGACCACGATGTGGTCAGCAGGCGATGGCGCCACGACAACGACGGACTCGCCCGAGGTTACCACCCACACCGAGGTGGCCGCTTCTGACAATGGGGAGGACCGATCCTTCTCTGGGCCACCTGGCCCTAGAGTCTTCGGCAAGTCCATCCGCGGCGCTCCATTCCCTGCTCGGTTCCGGCAACCGGCCAATCTCGCGAAATATAGTGGCGAGACCAACCCTGAGCTATGGCTGGCCGATTACCGCTTTGGCTTATCGGCTAGGGTGGTATGACGATGACCTGCTCATCATCTGTAACCTCCCTTGTTCTGTCGGACTTGGCACGAGCCTGGCTCGAACACCTCCTCCCTCACAAATTCACTGGCTGGCGCGACTTGGTCAAGGTCTTCGTCGGGAATTTCCAGGCACATCGTGCGCCCGAGAACTCCCTGGGACCTCAAGAGTTATGCCATGAAGCGGACGAGTCTCTACGAGACTTCATCCGTATTGTTCAAGGCCAGAGACCGAGTTGCCCAGCGTCGGTGACTCGAAGTTGTCGAGCTTTTCTCTCCGCCACCTCCGCCGAGACTGGTCCGAGAGTTAGGCTAAAGCGTACCAACCGGCGGCCGCGCTCCTCGATGTCGCCACCAACTTCGCCTCGGGCGAAGAAGCTGTCGGGGCCATCTTCCCCGATGGCGAAGCAAAGGGGAAGCGAAGGGACAAGACCTCTGGGGACTCGCCCTCCCATTTCTCCAAGAAAAAGAAAAAGGGGCGCCAGGGGAAGCAAGAGGCCCTCGAGGCCGATTTTGTCGCAGTCGTGGATCGCAGGAATTCCTGAGGCCCCGCTAGAGGCCCCGGACTATTCGACGACATGCTCAAGAAGCCGTGCCCTTACCATCAGGGCCCGGTAAAGCACACCCTCGAAGAGTGCACCATGCTCTGATGCTACTACGCCAAGCTCGGACTTCCCGAAGACGATGCCAGGAAGAAGGGCGCCGGCGACAGAGACAACGACAAGGACGACGGGTTCCCTAAGGTGCACAATGCCTTCATGATCTTTGGCGAGCCTTCAGCGTGCCTCACGGCGCGTCAACGAAAGAGGGAACGCCGGGAAGTCTTCTCGGTTGAGGTAGCTACTCCCCAGTACCTTAACTGGTCTCGGGAGGCGATCACCTTCGATCGGGGGGACCACCCCAACTATGTCCCAAACCCCGGGCAATACCCGCTCGTCGTCGACCCAATTATCGGCAACACCCGCCTCACCAAAGTGCTGATGGACGGAGGTAGCGGCCTCAACATCCTCTATGCCAACACCATGGAGCTCCTAGAGCTCGACCAGTCGATGCTCCGAGGGGGTGCCGCACCTTTCCACGGCATCATGCTAGGGAAGCGCGCCCAACCCCTCGGACACATTGATTTGCCAGTCTGCTTCGGCACTCCCTCCAGCTACCGCAAAGAGATCCTCACCTTCGAAGTGGTTGGGTTCAAGGGAACCTACCACGCCATTCTGGGGCGCCCGTGCTACGCCAAGTTCATGGCGGTCCCGAACTACACCTACCTCAAGCTCAAAATGCCCGGCCCCAACGGCGTCATCACCGTCGAGTCCACGTACGAGCATGCATACAACTGTGACGTCGAATGCATCGAATACGCAGAGGCTATCGTGGAGGCCGAGGCACTCATCGTCAACCTCAACCAACTCAGTAGCGAAGTACCTGACTCCAAGCGCCGCGCCGGGACTTTCGAGCCCACAGAGACTGTCAAGCTCGTCCCGGTCGACCCCAACTACTCCAACGACCGAACGTTGAGGGTCAGCGCCACTCTCGATAGCAAATAGGAAGCCGTGCTCGTCGACTTCCTCCGCACGAATGCCAATATGTTCGCATGGAGCCCCTCGGACATGCCGGGCATACCGAGGGAGGTCGCCGAGCACGCCTTGGACGTCCGGGCTGGCTCCAGACCAGTGAAGCAGCTTCTACACTGATTCGACGAGGAGAAGCGCAGGGCCATTGGCGAGGAGGTGCAGAAGCTCTTGGTGGCCAGGTTCATCAAGGAAGTATCCCATCCAGAGAGTGGTTAGCCAATCCTATATTAGTAAGGAAGAAAAACGGAAAATGGAGGATGTGCGTAGACTACACCGGGTTAAATAAAGCATGTCCAAAGGTTTCATTCCCATTGCCTCGGATCGATCAAATCATTGACTCCACTGCAGGATGCGAGACCTTATCCTTCCTTGATGCATATTCTGGTTACCATCAAATAAAGATGAAAGAGTCCGACCAGCTTGCGACTTCTTTCATCACCCCATTTGGCACGTACTGCTATAGAACTGTGCCATTTGGTCTCAGAAACGCAGGGGCCACGTACCAACGGTGCATGACCCAGGTCTTCGGCAAGCACATCAGGCAAACTGTCGAGGCCTACGTGGACGACATCGTAGTCAAGTCCAGAAAGGCCAGTAACCTCGTCGATGACCTAGAGATCGCCTTCAAATGCCTCAGGGAGAAGGGCATCAAGCTTAACCCCGAGAAGTGCATCTTCGGGGTCCCCCGAGGCATGCTCTTGGGATTCATAGTCTCAAAACGTGGCATCGAGGCCAACCCAGCGAAGGTCTCGGCCGTAACCAACATGGGGCCGATCCGAGACCTCAAGGGAGTACAGAGAGTTATGGGATGTCTTGCGGCCCTAAGTCGCTTCATCTCACGCCTTGGTGAAAAAGGTTTACCTCTGTACCGTCTCTTGAGAAAATCTGAACGCTTTTCCTGGACCCCCGAGGCCGAAGAGGCCCTCACCAAGCTCAAGGCATTACTCACCAACCCCCACGTCCTGGTACCGCCAACTGAGGGCGAGGCCCTCTTGCTCTACGTAGCCGTAATGACCCAAGTGGTCAGCACGGCAGTAGTAGTCGAGAGGCAAGAGGAGGGGCATGCTCTATCTGTCCAACGACCCGTTTACTTCATTAGCGAAGTACTCTCTGAAACTAAGACACGCTACCCCCATATCCAGAAGCTGGTCTTCGCCAATGTCTTGGCTCGGCGCAAGCTGCGTCACTACTTCGAATCCCACCCGGTGACCGTGGTGTCATCCTTCCCTCTGGGGGAGATAATCCAGAACCGGGAGGCCTCGGGTAGAATAGCCAAGTGGGCTGTCGAACTCATGGGGGAGGCCCTGTCTTTTGCGCCTCGGAAATCAATTAAATCCCAGGTCTTAGTCGATTTTGTGGCTGAGTGGACCGACACCCAGCTGCCACCTGCTCAAATCCAATTAGAATGCTGGACCATGTACTTTGATGGGTCTCTGATGAAGACCGGGGCAGGCGCGGGCCTGCTTTTCATCTCCCCCCTTGGAGTGCATGTGCGTTACATAATTCGATTCCACTTCGCCGCCTCCAACAACGCAGCCAAGTACGAAGCTCTCATCAACGGCTTGCAGATCGCTATCGAGCTTGGAGTGCGGTGTCTCGACGTGTGGGGCGATTCATAGCTCGTCATCGACCAAGTCATGAAGGACTCGAATTGTCATGACCCCAAAATGGAGGCGTACTACAAACTGGTACGTCACCTTGAAGATAAATTTGACGGTCTCGAACTCAACCACATTACGTGAAAGTTCAACGAGGCCACGGATGAAATGGCAAAGATGGCATCAGCATGAACCTCGGTCCCCCCGAACATATTCGCCAGAGACCTGCACAAGCCCTCGGTGGACTACGTCTCGGCAACACAAGAAGGCCCACTGGCCGAGCCACCCACAGGGCCCAAGGCCCCCTCTATTACCGAGACCCCAGCGGCCGAGTCCGAGACCATGGAAGTCGATGCAGGGCCTCCCAAGGCCAACCGAGGGGAGGACTAGCGAGTCCCCCTCCTTGATCGCCTCACTCGAGGAGTGCTTCCTGTAGACAGAACCGAGGCCCAACGGCTGGCGCGACGAGCCAAAACTTA
This sequence comes from Miscanthus lutarioriparius, assembly GCA_904845875.1. NCBI lineage: Eukaryota > Viridiplantae > Streptophyta > Magnoliopsida > Poales > Poaceae > Miscanthus > Miscanthus lutarioriparius. The sequence continues at coordinate 134,865 of CAJGYO010000186.1, forward strand.
CGTAGTCAACAACGGCGAGTTGTACAAACGAAGCCCATCTGGCATCCTCCAATGATGCATCACCACCGGGGAAGGCCAAGCCCTGCTTTGGGACTTGCATGCAGGAGCCTGTGGACACCATGCTGCGCCTCGAACGCTCGTCGGAAACGCTTTCCGCCAAGGGTTCTACTGGCCAACAGCGGTTGCCGACGCCACCAAGCTGGTACGCTCCCGCAAAGGATGTCAGTACTATGCGCGATAGACACACCTCCCGGCTCAAGCCCTCCAAACCATCCCCATCACATGGCCGTTCGCCATATGGGGACTGGACATGGTTGGGCATCTGCAGAAAGCCCCCGGGGGCTATACCCACTTGTTGGTAGCTATTGACAAGTTCTCCAAGTGGATCGAGGCTCGACCAATCACTCAAATCAAATCCGAGCAAGCAGTATTATTCTTCACGGACATCATCCACAGGTTCAGAGTTCCAAACACCATCATCACCGACAATGGGACACAATTCACCGGACATAAATTTGACGTTCTGTGATGACCACCACATCCGCGTGGTCTGGTCGGCCGTAGGACACCCTAGGACGAACGACCAAGTAGAACGTGCCAACGGCATGATTCTTTAGGGCCTCAAGCCAAGGATATACAACCAGCTGAAGAAATTTGGCAAGAAATGGCTGGTCGAACTCCCGTCGGTCATCTGGAGCCTAAGGAATACACCAAGCCGAGCCACGGGGTTCACGCCGTTCTTCCTGGTCTATGGAGCCGAGGCCATCCTCCCCACTGACTTGGAGTACGGCTCCCCAAGGCTGCAGGCTTACAACGAGCAAAGCAACCGCACTACCCGCGAGGACGCTCTCGACCAACTGGAGGAAGCCCGAGATGTTGCGCTGCTACATTCAGCCAAGTACCAGCAAGCCCTACAACGCTATCAAGCCCGGCGCATACGAAGCCGAGACCTGAAGGTGGGCGACCTGGTGCTGAGACTGAGGCAGAGCAACAAGGGCCGCCACAAGCTGACCCCGCCATGGGAAGGACTGTACATCATCGCCCAAGTACTAAAACCTAGGACCTACAAGCTGGCCAACGAGAAAGGCAAAATCTTCACCAACGCTTGGAACATAGAATAGCTACATCGTTTCTACCCTTAGAATTTCCAAGCATTGTACAAACTGTTTCTCGGAATACAATTAAGAGGCGTTCTTTAGTTGTTCTAAATTTTCTAGAAACCCGCCGAGCCCATCGCGGGGCTCGGCATTACGATAACACCACGAGGAAGGCTCTGCTCTGTCTCTACAGAACTGAGCCTCCCTCGGGGGGCTAGAAGGGGGGACTCCCCCCTAAGTCCCACGCACCCTTCTTAAGTCGTTTTTTCGAAAAAATTCCTACGCCGAACTCTCTAGCGTGCTCTGACAAATCAATTGTGAAAGAACCTAAGGACCAATAGACTGTCTCAAGGTCAGAAGGCCGGCTGAGTTGCGAGACGGCCTACGCCTCCGAGCTATGGCACTCCCTCACCACCTTCTGCCCAAGGGGCAACTTAGGCTCCGAGGAAGTTTTTTACAAGAGATACGTTCAGAAACAAGACAGAGGGCAGAGGCTCGGAAATACAATAAGGAAAAACAATTGAAAAAGCATCGGTGCACGATCACTTTAAAAAGGCCTCAACAGCCGCCAATGTTATGATAGGACAACATAATCCCTAATCTAATTACACGGCCTCTTGGGCCCAGGTCACGGCGCAGGGTCTCCAGCATCGGCGGACGGTGGAGGAGGGACAACCTCGTCTTCGAACAGCCCAGCCAACGCCGCGCCGGGACCCTCCGCCGCCTCCATCAGCTTTGTCACCGCCTCGTTGGCCTCCTCGTCATCATCGGGCAGGACGTAGCCGTCGCTGATGGCTTGGAGGTCAACGTCGACGTAGTGCGAGGCGATGACGGCCAGCGCGCGCTTGACGCCCGTATGCAGCGCCCCTTGGAGTCGCTCGCGCATATGGCCGCTCAACGCAACCAGGCGGCTCCCGAGAGAGCTTCCTGACTAGACCCCCTCAACTTCTAGGGCCTCACAGGCAGTACGAGCGACGCTCTTCAGCGCATCATGCTCCCCGATCTCGGTTTCAAGCACCGCCTGCACTACGGCGGAGGCCTCAGCTGCCTGGGTGACCTCTTTCTCCAGCTCTGCACCAAACGCAATGGAACAAGGTTGAGCGCAAAAAAGTACAAGCTATAGCAAGGGCGGAAAGTCTACGGAACTCACCCGCGACCTTCTGCCCCTAGTGTCGGGCCTCGACCTGAGAGGCCTCGGCTTTCTCCTTCCAACACTGGGACTCGACCCGAGACGCCTCGGCTAACTCCTTCAGGTGCTGAGCCTCGACCGCCCTACAAACCTCCCCCGCTAGCTCTATATCGCACCAAGGAGTTAGGGGCTAAACACAAGAAAAACAAATTAAATAAAGGGAACAAGACTCACCTTCGGCATTTCCCCTCCAGATCACAGCCTCGGTCCTGGAGGCCTCAGCCACCATAAGGGCCTCATCCAAGGTGCCTTTCGTCAGCTGGTGCGCACTTTGCTCTGCCCCCAGCTGCCCAGCAAGGACCTTGCTCAAGGTCGTGGCTTCTCCAGCCTAAGACCTGAAGGCGTCCCGCTCACCGGCCACGCGGATCAGCTCCTCCTCCAACTCCTTGACCCGCGCCGCCAGAGGGGCGACCCGCTCCCGGGCCGTAACCGCCTCGACCGTCGCATCGGCATAACGAAGGTGGAGGTCCTCCACCTCTGCGCTCTGTGCCGACAGGAGCTCGTTGGCGCCGGCAAGAAGCCCCTTTTGCCATTGAAGCTGGTCCCAGACGTCCCTCTCCCCCCAGAGAAAGACCGACTTCCCGAGGGACCGGGTCTCGAGCTCCTGGGGGAAACACAACAGGGGTCAATCCCTACAAAGAAAACTCAGAAGAAGACCACCGCTTAAGGAAAGAAAGTGCGAACCTGGGCGATTCTAGGCAGATCATCAACCACCACGGACAGCGCCGTCTGAAGTGATCGCTCCACCAGTCGGCGGTACTGCTCAAACGTGTCCCAGCGCCTGCCCTCGGCCGCGTCCTCGAGGGCAAATAGAGGCTCTGCCTCAGGGTCGTCCCGGCTCTACCACACCACACGTGGGTGGTCCCACCCGCGGGGCTCGGGTCGTACCTGCGTGTGGGCCGAGCTTCCCTCGCCCGGGGTCAGAACCGGCTGTTCCACGGCACCGGCCACCTCACCGTCGGCCATCTCCCGCACCCAGGAAACATCATCGGAGGAGATCGGAAGGACCTCTACCTCCCGGGCGCTCCTCGGCAGCAACAGCGGGCCTTGAACCAGGGGTGCCACCTAGGCTTTCGCCGCCTTCATCTCCACTTCCTGGGCCGACGGCCTCGCCACCACTACGCTGGCCTCGGTGGTCCCCCGGGCTCCGGCCCCCGCCATCGTGGCCTCGATGGGCGCGGGGGCTTTGACCTCCGTTGCTGCAGCCTCATCGGTTGCCTCGGCCTCGGAGACCCTGCGGGCCTCGACCTCGGTGGCCTCGGCAACCGAGGACACCCCGGCCTCATCCGACTCACGGCCCTCGCCTTCGTGGGGCAGAGGCACCCCCTCCCCCGTCGATGTCGGGGTAGCCTCGACAGCCCCTCCTTGGGAGACTGACTCCGTCAGGCCGGCTCTCGCCGATGCCACGCCGTGTCGTATGGCGGCTTGTGCCCCTGCCACCCAATGGGCGGTGGTGCTAGGGGTCACCTTGAGTGCCTTAAGCGGCGCCAAGGAAGGCACCTCCGTAGGTCGCTTCCGGCTAAAAACATAATACTTACAGGGTCAGCACGAGACGAAGGAACAAACAAGAAACGCTGCGGCGCCACCTAAAGTACGCTTACGTCGACCGGGGCAGCAACCGCTTCGGCGCAGCGACCCTCGTCTGCAAAGGCAGCGGCGGCGGCTGAAGCACGACCGCTGTATCTGTCGATGCCGGCCGGTCCTCGACGGACCTCGGCGCCCCCTCGGTGCTCTGCGGGAGCAATTGCGTCAGCTCCGCCGCCACTTGCACCACCGCTACCGTCGAGCCCACCGGGCTGACGGCACACTTGCCCAATGCCCGCTCCTCGGGCGTGTCGGCCTCAGCCCTGGGGCGGGCAATCGCTCACCCCGAGGCAGCTCCTCCTCCTCCTGGGAGCGCCGGGCTACTTGCCAATGCCCCGGGCACCGTCTCCTCAACATCAGGAAGATGGTCCAGGGGATCCCGCCCCCTCTCGCCCTCGTCATCTCCGTCCGAGGTGTCCGTCGATAGTGACGGTGACTCCTCCAGCGGAAGGCCGTCCCTCCTTTGCTGCCAGTGACGCTCATCTAGCTTCTTGCGTGCAAGAATCTGCTTCGTGCTCTTGGCCACCTTGGCGTCCTTCCATTTTTTCTGTGCCTCGGCATGCGCCCGGTTGATCGCCCGCCACCTCGCGTCCTCGGGAACGGGTGACGGGGAGGCTCGCACGTCCCTCATCCCCTGCAGGAACGGCGAACGCGCATAAGGGAACGAGAAATAATGAGAAACGGAGAGAGCTCGGGGGATGCAGCGGCGCGTGACTTACCAGCGAGAGATACCCCCGCGACGGACGCATCGCGAGGGTGGTCAGACCACCGCTCCACGGCTTCGCCTCCACCATCTCCCTCACCCGGTGAAAAATTTCCTCGTCAGAAAGGGCGGAGGCAGACAGCCGGATGCCCTCGATCGAATCGTCCGGCCTCATCTTGAACAGGCGTCGCCGCTGAGCCATCAGCGGCAGCACCCTCCGGCTGTGGATGGTGGCCACGACCACAGCCGCAGTAAGGTGGCGATCCCACAGCCTCTGCAGCCCCTCCAGGAGTGGCTACAGCTTGGGCTGATCATCCCTCGGGACGCCATACTTCCACCGCTCCGGGCAGCTCCCCACAATCCGCCCAGTGTAGGGGGGAAGTCCATCGTCGTCGTTGCGAAGGTAGAACCAGCTCGTGTACCATCGATGGTTGGATGACACGAGCTGGGCCGGGATGTAGAGGTGCTGACGATCCTGGTGCACTTGGAGAGTGCAGCCGCCGGCCCTCACCGCCTTCCTCGTGCCCGACGTGCCCACCGGCTTGGTGGTATGCCCCGCTCGGAAGAGATGGAGCCACAACTCCTAGTGGGGAGCAATCCCCAGATACCCCTCGCAGACAGCGACGAAGATAGCCGCCTACGCGATAGAATTGGGGTTGAAGTTGTGGAGCTCCACGCCATAGTAGTGCGGGAGCGCCCGCATGAATCGGTTCGCAGGAACGCTGAGGCCGCGCTCATGAAAGGACACGAAGCTCACGATGTAACCGTCGCGAGGCCTTGGCTCCCGCTCGCCCAATGGAGCGATCCACTCTGGCCTGTTGGGGTCGGTCACCGGGCGAAGGAGCCCGCCATCGACGAGCGACTGAAGCATCTCCACGGTGACGTCGGATGGATCCCAAGGGTCCGCCTCGATGACAACAATGTCGCCGGCCATGAGTGCGGTGGAGGGCTCGACTACGACGGTGAGTCTCTCACTCTCTCTACCTCGCCTCTTTTCTTTCTTCCTCCTAGGGCTCTCTGCTCTGGCGACGGCTCAAAGATGGCAAAGCTAATACGGGCAAGGTAAGGAGGGGAGGAGCGAGGCTCGTTGCGTATTTATGCAGGGTGAAGGCGAAACGGACGGGCGACGAAATCAGGGAAGTTTCCCTCATATCCGGCGCGGTTAATCCTGATCCGATTTTACCGCCCGTGTGTCCACCTTTTCCTCATTAATCGCGGGAACAGTTACGTCCCATCCGCTGATGCCACGTCACATCCGACCGCAGCAGCAGTAGGCGTCGTTCCGCCTCCCCCAGGAAATCGCCTAAAAAGGCGCGCCGGCCATTGTCGAACCGATGGGGGAAATATCCCCCCACCCTATTCCTTTCAGGTGAAGGAACCGGGCGTCGAGCCCATTACGATCCAGGGGTTCGAAGGCTGGGCCCCTAAGGGTTTCGACAGCCGCCCTAGGGCAACAGAGTCAGGGGCGACCACGGGTGAGCCCATACATGGCCGAGACCCAAGCAAGCGAAACGCTTGGGACGCCCAAAGTCGCGTCCGAGACCAGCAGGGAGTTCTCCGAATGGGATCCCACCGTAGGGAGGCACCGAGCCCCTGGGGCCAATCGAACGGCCCTGGGACCTAATAGAGAAGCTCTCTGGTACTTTTGGAGGGCATCTCCGGACCGCTAGCCGACCCTTATCGAATGGGGCATAGGCCTCCACTCGGACTTACCCGATAGCAGCTCCCCGGGAGTGTCACTACTCGCGCCCACCAAGGGTAGCCTGGCATATTCCACCCCTCCTTTCGAACGAAAAAGAAGCGCGAGGGTCATATAAAAAAGCTAGGGGGAACCCCTGACGAACCTCCCCGCAGAGGCTAAGGGGCTCTCCCTGCAACATTGCCGAGACCTAGCGACCCAGGTTCGCACTCGAGGGGGCTCGGCAAACAAACCCCTCCTTCCGAACGAAAAGGTTGCGCGAAGGTCGTGCAAAAAAGCCAGGGGAACTCCTGATGGCCCTCTTGCTCCGGGCAGAGGCTAGGGAGCTCTTCCTGCAGATATGCTGAGGCCCCGCGACCTAGGCTCGCACTCGAGGGGGTCTCAGCCAACAAACCCTCACGCGCGAGAGGCGTATAAAAAGCCAGGAGAGCACCTGACGGCCCTCTCGCTCCGTGCAGAGGCTAGGGGGCTCTTCCTGCAGGTTTGCCGAGACCTAGCGACCCAGGTTCGCACACGAGTGGGCTCGGCAAACAACCCCCCCCCCCCCGTCCAAATCAAAAGGATGCACGAGGGCTGAACAAAAAAGTCAGGGGGACCCCTGACCGCCCTCTCGCTTTGTGCGGAGGCTCGGGGGCTCCTTCTGCACCCAAGACAAGGATAAGCGACCCAAGCCCGCACTCATACATTCAGAAAAAAGTGACAAAAAGGGTGCCGAGCCCGTTACGGTCCAACAGTTCGAAGGCTGGACCACCGAGGGTTTCGACAGCCGCCCTAGGACAACAGAGTCAGGGACAACTATGGGCGAGCCCGTACATGGCCGTGGCCTAAGCAAGCGATCGCTCGGGATGCCCTAAGTCATGTCCAAGACCTAGCAGGGAGTTCTCGGAATGGGATCCCACCGTAGGGAGGCGCCGAGCCCCCGGGGCCAATCGAACGGCCCTAGGACCCAATAGAGAAGCCCTCTAGTACTTTTGGAGTGCGTCTCTGGACCGCTAGCCGACCCTTATCGAATGGGGCATGGACCTCCACTCGGACTTACCCAATAGCAGCTCACCGGAAGTGTCACCGCTCGCGGCCACCGAGGGTAGCCTGGCATATTCCACCCCTCTTTCGAGCGAAAAAGGAAGCGAGGGTCGTATAAAAAGCGGGGGGAACCCCTGACGGACCTCCCGTAGAGGCTAAGGGCTCTCCTACAACTTTACCGAGACCCAATGACCCCAGTTCAGACTTGAGGAGGCTCGGCAAGCAAACCCCTCCTTCCGAACAAAAAGGTTGCGGCGAGGGTCGTACAAAAAGCCAGGGTACTCTGGACGACCCTCTTGCTCAGGCAGAGGCTAGGGAGCTCTTCCCTCAGATATCTTTGAGGCCCGTGACCTGAGGCTCGCACCCGAGGGGTCTCAAGCAAACAAACCCTCCACGCTTGAGAGGTGTATAAAAAGCAGGAGAGCACTTGGCGGCCCTCTCGCTCTGTCTGCAGAGGCTATGGGGCTCTTCCTGCAAGTTTGCCGAGACCCAGCGACCCAAACTCGCATTCACGGGCCCAGCAAGCACGATAAAACTCCTTGCTCAAATGGGGAAAAAAGCCCCTAGAGGAGTAAACGCACTCCTCCAGGGCCTCGGGGGCTACACCCGGCGGGTGCGCTCGCGCGCACCCACCGGAACCACCAAGTACAAAACATGATCCCGATAGGAGCTGTTGCGAACCAAGTCTCATCAAAACCTCAGGAGAGTGCCCGCACTCCTCCCGAGGCTCAGGGGCTACTGTCGGATACCACAAGAAGGGTTACCCTAAGCAAGAACCAAAAATATTGCTTAATCCTTGCAAAAATCAAAGCCAAAAGACTACCGCCAGGTCTCTATAGAATTCTCCGATTCGCTCGAGGCCTTCCGTCGAGGCCTCATACGAAAGGCCAAAAGCGCCCCGCCGAGGCCCTCTCGCCGAGGCCTCGCCCCGAAAGGCCTCGGATGGGATGCCAATTCTCCGATTCGCTCGAGGCCGGGCTCGGCAAACATACTCGTAACCTCCGTCCTGACCAAACTTCTCTGACGAAACGTCACGTCCAGATTAATGCGCCCAACTACTCCTGCAAACGTCACCCTTTTCAGTGCATGACTGGGCGGAACGACCGACGGGACAGGGGACCGGGCGCAATAGGGGTTACCTGCCACTGTGCTCATCACTGTGCTACCTAACCCTTGTGCCAAGGACAAAGCAGCATGGAAGGTCAAGTCCATGTCCCTGTAGTCTCGAAAACCGCAGGAGAGCCCAACTGCTCGTTCTACGCCTCGTCCGAGACCCCCCGGTAGGGTCTCAGACGTACTATTCCTTCTTCGCCTCGGCCGAGGCCGGGCTCGTCCCGCATCCTCGTCGTCTCCGCCTCAACTGCCCCTCTGGCGGGCCGTCCCATCCGAGTAAGTACCCCTGGTTGCGCCTACGTTAGCCACGATTGGTAGGGCATAGCAACAGGGGCGATGGGACGGCGGTCAAATCTCCTTTTTTACCATTCCCCACTGACGGTGCAGGGACTACCGTGCTTTGCGGACACACGCCCTGCATTTTTCCACCTAAACCGGATGTGCGTCGACCACCGAGACCGCGTGCGATCAGACTCGGAGTCACCTCCGTGCTCGGCAAATCAGGCCTCGGCGCGGTCGGCCACAAACACCTTCCAGGCCTCGGCGAACCACCAAGTCAAAAATTCAAAAGGCATGGCATGTCACCTACAGAGGAGGCCATGCTGACTAAACGTCAACGAGGACCCCTACGACTTCAACAGCCTCAGGCATGGCCGGCATGACGCACCAGTGATCAAGTACCAATTGCCATTCCCGACCTTTGTCTTTGCTGCCGCCGAGGTGAATAGGCCACGAGATCGAATCTTCCTTCCTCGCTAAGGCTCCACGTGTAGCTCTCTCATGTACTCCTGTCTCCCTCCTTATGGCTATAAAAGAAAGTAGCCAGGGCCGTTTCTATGGATCGAGACCATGCCGGCCCTCACGCGCAAAACACACTTACTCAATTCACGCACGCTCCCACGCTGCCTGAGAGCAATGACTCAAGCAGCCCGCACCACTCCATGCCGAGACCTGGGACTAGCTCCCTTTGTCACCCAGCTTGTAAACCCCTACTACAAGCACTTCGGTGCAAAGAATACAAGATCGATCTTCTAGACTGGACATAGGACACCGATTGCCTGAACCAGTATAAACCTTGTGTCTTTTTGTATCATCATCCGGGATTAGGGGCACGCAGTTCACATTTACTGGTTGGTTGAGGACCCCCGGACCGAAACACCGACAAATTCATTTATGAAATTAATTGCTACTTTGTTCATGTAGTTCTTTCTGATTTTCCTCTGTTTAAGAATCATATAGACATTATTTTGACAACAAAAAATTGACCCAATTTACATGCATTTCAAATTTGACTCGAATTTATTAAAATTTGGCAAATTTTTAATCACGATTCCTACCCTTCAGATGCCTGAGAAAACGATTGGGATTCAGGCGACGGTTTCACACGTGCTCCATGCGCCACCGTCCGTCCGTACCCAGCGAGGCAGCAAGCGTATTCCGGATCACAGGTATGCATGCACGGCACACGCACCCACCAGTTTGATAAGGAAACGACGGCATGTGTATGAGAACACACAGCTACGTATGCACGTACTAGGCGGTCGGCCTGTACGGATTATCTATTGTAAAGTTTGTGATGGTTTGTTAATTGTTTTTATGTTAAAAATAAAACTCGACACGTGGGGTAAGACAGCTCCCAAGCATTGTGCTTAAAAAGAAGACCTTTGTCGATATGTGCTTTGACATGGGACAGACGGGAAGATTTTTTTCAACGCGCGCCTCCTCCGGTCAACAAATCCACCCCGGGGGGTTCGAACTCTGGACGGCAGGGTGCAAAGCTCACAGCCAGACCAACTGGTCTAGCTTTCGCTTGCAATTGTTTTTATGTTATAAAATATTAAATTTTTGTCCTTGTCTTACAATAGAAATAATTGTAAATTGTTAATTGTCTTTGTGCCAAAAAAGATCGAATTTTGTCAGATTTATGGTTTTGTCTAACTAGGTTTTTATCCCCGCAACAAAAAATTATAGATTATATCTACATAAATTGCAAAGAACAAAAACTGTTATTTTAGCATAAATTATATGCAATAACCGTCGCTTAAAAAAAGCTAAAATCTCATGCACATGAATTTTAGCAAGTCCTATTTTTTATATCATGTATGCCAAAAATTTGACATACCCCTAATATGGCACAGCTTGCATATATTAATTCATGAAATCATATATGGCAACCATGACATAGCAACACGTCCAAATTACTTTCGTATTGCAATGCTTTCTTATTGAACCAGCAGAAAACGTTAAAACTGGCCCAAAGGAAAATCAATCTGCTGTAGACGTGCAGCCCATGTCATACGCGGAAGAATCGTCTGCGCGATGCTCCCACCTCTATCTCTCTCGAGCCTCGGCAGATTGGAAGATTTGGAGAAGGAAAGCAGGCAGGCAGGCGGGCCTCCCAAAATGCCGCAAAGGCCCATCACTGATCAGGCAAGGCGCATCCCGATCAGGCAGGAGGGCCTCCCCCGCCCGGCCGGCCTGCAGGCCCATCCCGATCAGGCTGCCAAAGTGCCAAGACACACCTTCGCAGGGCATCAGAGCCCAATAAGCGGAAAACCAAATTTCGTATATGGAGTATTTCCTTTATCCTTTATCTAAAAAACCGAGTATTTCCTGTCTTGTCTCGCTTCAAACTACTCCCTCCGTCCCACAATACTAGCGGTTTTAGGCTATCTCCAACAACAACACTCAAAATACAAGACTCATTCGTCTTTTGGGTAGCGCTACAGGCAAAAAGTTCAATACCTATTCGGCATCTTCTCCAACAACAAAGACCCAAAAGAGAATCCTTTCTGCAAATGGGTTTCCAGGAGAGAGGATGCCTATATTTGGGTTGTGCCTCTCAGACAACCCAAAATAGGTCTTCCGTATAGATATTCTGTTGGAGACTGATTTTGAGTCTCTTGCTATCTATTTTTTATTTGGGTGCTCCTTTGTTGGAGACAGTCTTAGGACCGGACGCGAGACCATGGCAAAGGACCTGCATGCCCCTGCTCCGGTGCTCCCTTCGTTCCCACGTGTTATTCTCTCTCCTCTTACCCTCCTCTCTTGTTCATCGTCTAGATCCAGCCTTCTCCAACTCCGGTGCTCTTTCCCCGTATGACACGTGACTGCGCTGGCACGCATCGGACGCCGCCGACCTTGCTCTCAGCCTTCGCGACCTCCGCGGCATCCCACCATGGCCGAATCCTTCCTCGCCGTAGCACCCATGGCCAGATCCTTCCTCGATGGCTCTATCCGCGGCGGGGTGTGGTAGATGAGGAAGGGGTTGATGGAGAAGATGAGAGCGCCGTTGTTCCAGGCGATGGGCAGAGGAGGCGGTGGAGGAGGAGGTGATGGGAGGAAGGAGGTGTGGTGGAGGAGGCGACGGCTAGTGACGAGGGGCACCGACTGAGGAAGTCATGGGCTGAGGACTAGTATGAGGGAAGGGGAACCTACCGGCGCCGCCCTTTCTCTCGGACAGGAGAACCCACGAGCACTATAGATGGCCAACGGGCTGGCCCGGCCCGTGAAAGCAAGTGACGTATGATATACGTATCGTGTTGAGCCTACGCACACAAAGGGGGCGAGGACACGACGTATGATATATGTCACATCACTGAAAGCAAGTGACGTGTATCCGAGATCAGGCTCGCTTTGTTAATGCCCATCCCGATCAGGTTGCCAAGACACACCTGCACAGGGCATCAGAGCCCAATAACCTGCACAGGGCATCAGAGCCCAATAACCGGAAAACCAAATTTCGTATATGGAGTATTTCCTTTATCCTTTATCTAAAAAACCGAGTATTTCCTGTCTTGTCTCGCTTCAAACTACTCCCTCCGTCCCACGATACTAGTGGTTTTAGGCTATCTTCAACAACAACACCGAAAATATAAGACCATTCGTCCTTACAAAAAGTTCAATACTTATTCGGCATCTTCTCCAACAACAAAATCCAAAAGGGAATCCTTTCTGTAAATGGGTATTCAGGAGAGAGGGTGCCCATATTTGGGTTGTGTCTCTCAGACAACCCAAAATAGGTCTCTCGTATAGATACTCTGTTGGAGGCTGATTTTGAGTCTCTTACTATCTATTTTGGGTTTGGGTGCTCCTTTGTTGGAGACAGTCTTAGGACCGGACACGAGACTCTCTCCATCACATCAAATCTTTGGACACATGCATGGAGTATTAAATGTAGATAAAAAAATAACTAATTACACAGTTTAATTATAAATTACGAGACGAATCTTTTAAGTCTAATTAAACTATAATTGAACAATAATTATCAAATACAAATAAAAATATTATAATACTAAATAATAATTCCTAACCCCAGTCCTAACAAGGCCCCTGCTTTGGAACTTCGCATGCAACCAGTAGCCAGCGATTCGACGTGTGCTAGCTGGCTGGACACTGTAGAAAGAGAGGAACCGCGAGTAGCATATTTTTGTTTTTTTGCTAATAGTTTCTTTGTAATGTGTGCCATCAATAACATGACGCCTCTCGAACGTGCTCATTGGCCGCGCGGGATGACCAGGACGACGACGACTTGAGAGCTGCTGGCGCGCGCGGTTTACACTTGCCACATGAGATGCCATGCAAATGAATGATGAGGGTCTGCATCTACCCTGCCATCCGTACGACGACGCTGACCCCACCGCCGGTCATACTTGTGGCTGACATGATATGACAGCTCCTTTGGCTGTACGTGTACTCGTTTCACGAGAGGTTGGATCCATTAATTTACCGAAGGAGACAATTTAGCACATTTAAACATCGTGGGTAATTGGTTTGAACCGAAAATTGGGTTCCGTTTGTTTGGTTTTAGAAAATTTCGGCTTTCAAGAATATAGAACCGGTTCATTCAAAAAGGAGAACCGATAAATTCGGTGTTAGTTTTCTACTTCTGTTTTTGGTCTTCTACTGAAGAAACCAAGTTGCGAGGAGTCGCTGTGTCTGCACCTCTAGCGTGCCCTGCTTGCTCCGCCGTCACTCCTTGCTACATATGTGTCGCCGTCGGACCCTAGCTCCCTGCACGCGTCGCCAGAGCCTGCTCCCTGCTCACCACCGCGCCAAGGGGATCCCTACTCGCAGCGTCACGTGAAGAGTTGCGCCCTGCGCCGCGAAGTTGCTGGTCCTGTTGGGTTAGGGTTAGGGTGCGCATGGGGATGGAAGACGGTCAAAGCTCTAGTTTGGTTTTGGTGAATTGATGAAACCTTAAGTGCTAATCTAGTTTATCAAAGTGTTCATGAGATAGGTAGCACATTCCAAGTGGCGAAGCAAATGAAGATCATAACATGATGACGGTGATGCCATAGAGATGATCAAGTGCTTGGACTTGAAAAGAAGAAAGAGAAAAACAAAAGACTTAAGGCAAAGGTATAAGTGGTAGGAGCCTTTTTGTTTTAGTGATCGAGACACTTAGTGAGTGTTATCACATTTAGGTTCGATAGACGTACTATTAAGAGAGGTGAAACTCGTATCGAAATACGGTTATCAAAGTGCCACTAGATGCTCGAACTCATTGCATATGCATTAAGGATCTAGTGAAATGCTAACACCCTTGAAATTATTTGTGAAAATATGCTAACACACATGTGCACAAGGTGATACATTTGGTGGTTGACACATTTGAGCAAGGGTAAGAAACTTCACCGGCGCCCTGTACAGAAAAGATAGGGTCTCACAGAGTGGACCGGACGCTAGTCTCAAATGGACCGGCGCGTCCGGTCAGTGAAAGCAGTGAAGACGCTGGCGTCGGTCTTCGACCGGACGCTGGGTCACTTCATGACCAAACACTGGCTGGGTGCGTTCGGTCCTGCTGACGTGGCAGCACAGAGGAGACAGTGAGTGACCGGATGCTGGGTGAGTCCGGTCGGGCATGACCGGACACGTCCGGTCGCGCGTGGAACGTTACTAGAAATGACCGGATGCTGGGGTCCTACGTCCGGCCGTGATCAAACTGACGCGTCCGGTCATCACTTGACCGTTGAGATCGGGCGACCAGCGTTTGAAGCCGATGACACGTGGCAAGCATCGGGCGACCGGACGCTAGGGTCCTGCGTTCGGTCGATCTGACCAGAGCGCCCAGTCACCCCGTGTTGTGCCCAGTAAAGGGGTACAACGACTCTATTTCGTGGGGGATTCTATTTATGCCCATTGGCCAGCTCAAGCTCACTCTCTTGGCTATTTGCATTGACATAGCAACCTTGTGAGCTTAGCTAGAGCCCTCCCACTCATCTCCATCATAGATTTATCATCTTTGTGAGATTGGGAGTGAATCCAAGTGCATTGCTTGAGTGTTTGCATCTAGAGGCACTTGATGTTCGTGTTTCGCTGCGGGATTCGCTTGTTACTCTTGGTGGTTGCCGCCACCTAGATGGCTTGGAGCAGCAAGGATCGTCGAGCGAAGGTTGGTGATTGTCTCTGGCTCCGATCATGGTTATTGTGAGGGGTTCTTGACCTTTCCCCGGCAGAGAGCCAAAAGGCACTCTAGTGGATTGCTCGTGGCTTGTGTGATTCTCATCTTGTGTTGGTTGAGCGGCACCCTATTGAGGGTTTGGCGTGTGATACCAATTAGCGCATGAACCTCCAAGTGAGTGAATCGCCACAACGAGGACTAGCTTGTCGGCAAGCAAGTGAACCTCGGTAAAAAATCATTGTGTCATCATTTGATTCCGAGATGATTAGTCTTCATTGATATTGATTCTTGTGATTGGTTGGTACACTCCTCGACTCGGCTGTATAACCGTCTTGCTCACTCTCTCTACATTACCGCAAACTAGTTGTCAAGCTCTTTAGTGTAGCTAGTTGTCAGAGCTTGTTAGTTTGATTAGTGTAGCTCTTTAGTTAGCCTTTGAGAGCACACTAACTTAGTGTAGTGACATAGCTATTGTGTGGATAGAAACTATATAAATTAGAATTGTGGTAGGTGGCTTACAATTTTTGTAGGCTAGCGCAACACTTGCTTCGTCTCATAATTGTCTAACCAGTTTGTTAAGTGTTGTTGTAGAAATTTTTATAGGCTATTCACCCCCCTCTAGCCATTAGGACCTTTCAAGTGGTATCAGAGCCGTTGTCACCATGATTTGAGGCTTAACAACCTTCGGTGTAAAAATGGCTCAAATCAATAACACCAAGAAGCCACCCCAATTTGATGGCATAAATTATCCATATTGGAAATTAAAGATGACCACATATATCAAGTCAATCAATAAAAGAGTATGGAAAGTGGTAGAAACCAAAATTGAGATTGATGATCCGGAGAATCCCACCGCGGCCGAAGAAATACTTCTCCAAAACAATGGCATTGCTCTAAGTGCCATTCATGATGCAATAAATGAGAGAACATTTGAGCAAATCAAGAATATTGAGATGGCTCATGAGGCTTGGAAGAAGTTGAAAGAATCATTTGAGGGCACCAAGGCAATAAAGGGTGCAAAGGCATACATTCTCAAGGAGAAATTTGCTAGCTTCAAGATGAAGAAAGATGAGAGTGTGCTGGACGTGTTCCATCGGATGGAAGTGCTTGTCAATGATCTCAAAGCACTTGGTGAGAAGGTGGAGGACAAGAACTTCTCTCATAAGTTCTTGAGATGCTTATCCGCAAGATTTGGCATGTTGGTCACCTTGCTAGTATGGACCAATTTAGACACAATGACACCAAACCAAATCTTAGGAGATATCATGACCGATGATGCTTATAGAGATGATGATGAGAAGGAAGAAAAGAAGGAGACGAAAGATGAGAAGAAGGATGAGAAGAAGAAGAGTGTGGCATTCAAGGCCACATCATCCAAGGGCAAGGCAAAGCAAGAATCATCAAGTGAAGATGATGGTTCATGGGATGAGTTTGATGATGAGAAGATGGCTCTCTTTGTCAAGAAATTTGGCAAGTTCATGATGAAGAAAGGCTACCGTGCTAGAAGAAAGAAATCTTCATCCAAAAATAAGGAAGAGTCAAAAAGATGCTTTAATTGTGGAAGCAAAGATCATCTTGTTGCGCAATGCCCATACAATAGTGACAAAGATGATGACAAGAAGAAAAAGAAGAAATACAAGAAGGAAAAGAAAGAGAAAAAAGACAAGATGACCATCAAGAAGAAGAAGGGTGGTTCTTATGTAGTCACTTAGGATAGTGATGCTTCCTCAAGTGATGATGATGATAGTGATGATGACCAGACCACCAAGAAGAAGACACTTTCAAGCATTGCTATCAATAAGAAGCCTTCTCTCTTCGACACTCCATCATGCTTCATGGCTAAGGCCACTAAGGTACAAACTTGTGATGATGGTAGTGATGAGGAACATGATAATGAAAATGATAGTGATAGTGATGATGATGAACCTACTAAAGATGAATTATTTGACATGCTAGAAGATGCTAAAGAACACTTTGACATCAAGAGAAGAGAATGCAAAAGCTTGCATAAGGAACTAAAAGCCCTTAAGCAAGCCTTTGATGAGCTCAATGCATCTCATGAGAGGCTAGAGGAAGCCCATGAGAAGCTTGGCAAGGCTCACAAGAAGCTTGAAAAGGCTTATTCCTCTTTGCTTGATGAACAAAATAAAAAGAAGCATGTTGAGACTTACAATGTAGGCTTAACTTGTGACATAATTGATGAATCATTATCTATGCCTATCATTGTTGCTCCCACTAACCCTTCTTGTAGTACTTCTACTTCCACCTCATCTAGTAGTGATGGTTTCACTTGTGATGCGTCACTAATGGTTGAGAATGAGACCCTCAAGAAGGAGGTCAATAAGCTCACTCACACCTTAGCTAAGGCCTATGGTGGTGAGGACCACTTGCTTATGTGCTTGGGTAGCCAAAGAGCTTCTCTCTACAAAGAGGGATTGGGCTATACCCCCAAGAAAGGCAAGGCGGCCTTTGCTCCTCACAAGACTAGTTTTATGAAGATCAATGATCGGTTTTGCACTAGTTGCATGCAAGTTGGTGAAAGCTCTAGTTTGGTTTTGGTGAATTGATGAAACCCTAAGTGCTAACCTAGTTTATCAAAGTCATCATGAGATAGGTAGCACATTCCAAGTGGATGAACAAATGAAGATCATGTCATGATGATGGTGATGCCATGGTGATGATCAAGTGCTTGGACTTGAAAAGAAGAAAGAGAAAAACAAAAGGCTCAAGGCAAAGGTATAAGTGGTAGGAGCCATTTTGTTTTGGTGATCAAGATACTTAGCGAGTGTGATCACATTTAGGATCGATAGTCATACTATTAAGAGGGGTGAAACTCGTATCGAAATACGGTTATCAAAGTGCCACTAGATGCTCTAACTCATTGCATATGCATTTAGGATCTAGTGGAGTGCTAACACCCTTGAAAATGTTTGTGAAAATATGCTAACACATGTGCACAAGGTGATACACTTGGTGGTTGGCACATTTGAGCAAGGGTTAGAAACTTCACCGGCGGAGTGTTCGCCCATAGAGTGTGGACAGTCCGATGGTGCAACTGGTGCCCTATACAAAAAAGACGGAGGTCACTATAAGTGACCGGACGCTGGTCTCGGTTGGACCGGCGCGTCCAGTCAGTGGCAGCAGAGGGCGCGCAGTTTCGGTCTCATGACCGGACGCTAGCGCGAAAACTGACCGGATGCTCAGGGCCTGAGTTCGGTCAGTCTGACGTATGAAGACATTGAGTGACCGGACGCTGGGTGGGTCTGGTCGAGCATGACCGGACGCGTTCAGTCGTGATTTCTCGCTTCTGGATGCTTACTGGAAATGACCGGACACCGAGGTCTAGCGTTCGGTCACTTTGCAGCAGCGCGTCTGGTCATCACTTGACCGTTGGGATCGAGCGCTCTGTATTTGAAGAGAGGGGACACGTGGCGTGCATCATGCGACCGAACGCTGAGGTCCAGCGTCCGGTCAATATGACTGGAGCGTTCGGTCACCCCGTGTTCAGTACATTGAGTAGCCCAATAGCTCTATTTCGTGGGGGCTTCTATTTAAGCCCCATGGCCGGCTCAAGCTCACTCTCTTGGCCATTTGCATTGACATAGCAACCTTTTGAGCTTAGCCAAAGCCCTCCCACTCATCTCCATCATTGATCCATCATCATTGTGAGATTGAGAGAAAATCCAAGTGCATTGCTTGAGTGTTTGCATCTAGAGGCACTTGGTATTCGTGTTTCACTGTGGGATTCACTGGTTTCTCATGGTGGTTACCGCCACCTAGATGGCTTGGAGCAGCAAGGATCATTGAGCGGAGGTTGGTGATTGTCTCCGGCCCCGATCGCGGTGATTGTGAGGGGTCTTGTGCCTTCCCTGGTGGAGCGCCGAAAGGTAACTCTAGTGGATTGCTCGTATCATTGAGTTACCTCACTTGTGGGTAGGTTCTTGCGGTGTCCAATTGTGTGAACGAGGTTCGTGCAACACCTCTTAGCCGCCGAACCACCAAGTGTTGGTCGACACAACAGGGACTAGCGTGTCGGCAAGCACGTGAACCTCGGGAGAAAAATTGATTGTCTCTTGCCCTTTGGTATTCTCCCAGTGATTGGTTTAGTATTCATCTTGTGATTGGTTCACTCCTCTACACGACGGTATAATCACCCTACTCACTCATTTATATTCTTGCAAACTAGTTGTAGCAAGCTCTTTAGTGTAACTAGAATTGAGAGTTTGCTTTATACTTTAAGTTCATCTAGTGGAGTTCTTTAGTGTAGCAAGTGTGAGAGCTCTTAGTGAGTAGTGACATAGCAAATTGTGTGATTAGTGATCATAGCAATTAGAATTGTTGGATAGGTGGCTTGCAACCCTTGTAGAGCTAGAGCAAGTTTGCATTTTGCTATTTGTTATAATAATCAAATTGCTCTAGTTGATTTGTAGATTTTTAAATAGGCTATTCACCCCCCTCTAGCCATATTAGGACCTTCCAGTTGGTCATAAAGAGCATGAGTTCATGGACAAGAGCATAAATGCTAATGTATCCTCAATTAGGATTAATTCTGTCTATGTGCTTACTAAGGGTACATATGGCATAAAGACTAAGTTCATTGGTAAACCATGGATGGGATCAAAGAAGAAAGCCATTTGGGTAGCAAAGAGCTTAGTGACTAACCTTCAAGGACCCAAGCAAGTTTGGGTACCTAAAAAGAATTGATCTTTTTCTGTAGGTCAATTATAAAGCCAGAGGAAGGCATTGGGTTCTTGATAGTGGGTGCACTCAACACATGACCGGTGATGCAAGAATGTTTAACTCAATCAACATCAATGGCAATAATGGTTATGATAGTATCATATTTGGTGACAATAGCAAAGATAAGGTCAAAGGGCTTGGTAAGATTGTAATATCCAACGACATGAGCATATCCAATGTGTTGCTAGTAGAGAGCTTAAACTTCAATTTGCTATCCGTGGCTCAATTGTGTGATCTTGGATTCAAATGTATATTTGGGGTAGATGATGTAGAGATCATAAGTGTATATGGCTCTAACTTAATCTTCAAAGACTATAGATATGAGAATCTATACTTGGTTGATTTCAATGCTAGTGAAGCTAAGTTATCTATATGCTTGTTTACTAAGTCTAGCATGGGTTGGTTATGGCATAGAAGGCTTGGTCATGTTGGAATGAAACAATTGAAAAGATTGGTTAAGCATGACTTGGTTAGAGGCTTGAAAGATGTGTTTGAGAAGGATAAGCTTTGTAGCTCTTGTCAAGACGACAAACAAGTTGGAAACACCCATCCTAAGAAAAGCATTGCATATTTTCGGGTCTTTGGTTGCAAATGCTATATCTTGAAGAAAGGCACAAGATTGGGCAAGTTTGACAAGAAATGTGATGAAGGATTCCTATTTGGTTATTACACTACAAGCAAAGCATATAGAGTTTGGAATTTGGATAGTGGTACTCTTGAGGAAGTTCATGATGTTGAATTTGATGAAACCAAGGGTTCACAAGAAGAGAATGAGAACTTGGAAGATGTTAGAGGCATTCAACTTTCAAATGCCATGAAGAGCATGGATGTTGGTGAATTGAGGCTTAGGCAAGTGAATGATGATGAAGATAATCAAGTGCAAGTGATCTCTAACTCAAATGTGCAAGATGATACAAATCAAGCTAGTACAAGTGGCTCTCATGATAATGAACAAGATCAAGTGGCTAGTACATCATCTCAACCAAATGATCAAGCAAGTGCAAGCAATCAAGTTCCAATCCTCCAACCAACCAATATTGGAAGGGATCGTCCATTGGACACTATAATTGGTGATATCTCTAGAGGTGTATAAACGAGATCAAGATTGGCTTCATTTTATGAGCATTTCTCATTTGTGTCATCCATTGAACCAAAGGAGATAGATGAACATTGAAGGATGTTGATTGGGTGAATGCTATGCATGAAGAATTAAATAACTTCATAAGAAATCAAGTATGGGAATTAGTAGAGAGACCAAAGAGACACAATGTGATTAGAACCAAATGGGTCTTTAGAAACAAGCAAGATCAAGATGGGATAGTAGTAAGGAACAAAGGAAGATTGGTAGCACATGGCTATACACAAGTTGAAGGTCTTGACTTTGGAGAAACATATGCCCCGGTTGCTAGATTGGAAGCAATTAGAATCTTGCTAGCCTATGCTTGTGCCCACAACATCAAACTCTATCAAATGGATGTTAAGAGTGCATTTCTCATTGGTTACATCAATGAAGAAGTATATGTTGAGCAACCTCCCGGTTTTAAAGATAACAAGAAGCCCGACCATGTGTACAAGTTGAAGAAGGCATTGTATGGCTTGAAGCAAGCACCTAGAGCATGGTATGAAAGATTGAGGGACTTCCTACTCTCTAAAGGGTTCATAATGGGCAAAGTTGACACCACTCTTTTCATCAAGAAGATTGAAAAAGATTTATTTGTGTTGCAAATCTATGTTGATGACATCATATTTGGATCAACCAATCAAGACTTTTGTGATGAGTTTGGAAAGATGATGGCTAATGAGTTTGAGATGTCTATGATTGGAGAGTTGAGTTACTTCCTTGGTCTTCAAATCAAGGAATTGAAAAATAGTACATTTGTGAGTCAAGGCAAGTATATCAAGAATATGATCAAGAAGTTTTGCATGAGTGATAGCAAAACCATTAGCACACCAATGGGAACAAATGAAAACTTGGATAGTGATGCAAGTGGCAATATGGTGGATCAAAAATTGTATCAGTCTATGATTGGAAGCCTATTCTATGTGACAGCATTAAGACCAGATGTCATGTTTAGTGTATGCATGTGTGCAAGATTTCAAGCCTCACCAAGATAAAGTCATTTGAAGGCTATAAAGAGAATATTGAGGTATTTGAAGCATACATAAAATGTTGGTTTGTGGTATCCCAAAGGAGCAAAGTTTGAGCTAGTTGGTTACTCTGACTCAGATTATGCGGGATACAAGGTTGAAAGGAAGAGCACCTCAGGCACATGTCAATTGTTGGGAAGATCACTTGTTTCATGGTCATCAAAGAAGCAAAATAGTGTTGCATTATCAATCGCCGAAGTCAAATACATATCCACCGGTAGTTATTGTGCACAAATACTTTGGATGAAGGACACTTTGAGTGACTTTGGAATTAAGTTTAAGAAAGTGCCATTGCTATATGACAATGAGAGTGCAAAGCTAACCAACAATCCGGTTCAACATGCAAGAACAAAGCACATTGATGTCCACCACCATTTCATAAGAGATCACCAACAAAGAGGACATTTGCATTGATAGTGTAGGCACCGAAGATCAACTTGCCGATATATTCACCAAGGCATTGGATGAGAAAAGGTTTTGCAAGCTAAGGAATGAGTTGAACATATTGGATTTCTCAAATATGTTTTGATGCACCTCCCCACTTATATGACATGCCTCTCCTTTGAGCAATCCAAGGTAAAAGTTGATTGGCATGGCATACACCCTTGCTAAGGACATGTTTAGTGCATCTAGTCATCTCTCACATTAAAAAGGCTCATTCATGAAAATCAAATGAATTTGATGATTATATGGTACCACTATTTCTTCTATGCTTGATTTGGTCTAGTGGTAGTATATGATATATTTGTGGGCTTGTAAACCTAGTGTTTGATCTAGAAAATGAGCTCTAAGTGTTTAACTCAACATGGTACAAGATAACTCTTATTTGGATGTGTGAAGAAGCTTGTCCTTGATCAAACCGAGTTAAATGTCTTTGGCAAGTATTCTAAATTAGACCAAATTTGAGAATATGATCCTCAGCCCATTGATTGACATTGATAATCCTAACCTATCTATAATTTAAACCTTTGTGGTCATTGATGACAAAGGGGGAGAAGAACAAAGACATTAGTGTTAAGGGTAGAAATAGTGTGTACTAAGAAAATGAAAAGACAACAAAGGGGGAAAGAAATCTCCTACAACTAAAAAGAACAAAGTATGGATATTTTTTAGTGCGACATTTGTTTTGGTTCGTCCGTCTGCTCACGCCTGCGATCCCACGACATCTCCTTGATTGAATATTGCCTGTCATGTGATAGAGGAATCACGGTAAAATAGAAAGTAGAAAATTATTGTGCTATCCATATACACATTTCATGTTTGCATGCACCAGCATACATGTCAACGAGCAAAAGGAAAGAGAATTAACACAGAAGGAAATAGAGTTAAGACAAAAGGAACCTCTTTGCATTTCTAAGAACCTTGCCAAATCTGCCTATATTTAATTACTTCCCCTCTTTGCATTTGCAAAAGGGACAACTTTTTCCTCCTTTCATTTGGTTTCACGCTCACGTGTTCCATCTGCCTCGGTCACCTCCCTGCTCGTCGCTCCCCTTGCGATTGCGGCATCGCTCCCCTCCCCTCCGTGACTCCCCACTTGATCGTGTTGCACGCCTTCGACCACCGTGAGGCGGTGCGGTGTCCACGGTGCTGGAGGGCTAGATCAGGGGCACCGTGGTGCTAGTGAAGAAGGACGCGCTCAGCTTGGGCCACTTCTAGGCATCGCTCTTCGACAGCATCCACCATATCCTCGGCCAGGACATCGGGCTCGCTTTCCAGCTCGTCAGCGCCACCAAAGCCGACCACCGTGAGGTGGCACGACGTCTCGGTGCTGGAGGTGGCGCATGCGTCTATGTGTGGCATCCTAGTGGCGTAGGTGGTCAACTAGGGTATGCCCACCCCTTCCCTGCTCTCCCTTCTGTGCAAAAAAGCGGACACCTAAGTGGGGAATATAACGCGGGCAACATGTTCGACAAAATGTGTCTCCATGCTAGCAAACCTTGGTGGTTGTGTCCTCGTAGATGGACCTGCGTCGAGAAGGAGAAGGACCTACGTCGAGAATTTTTAGCACATGTGATTTTTAGCAAGTAGTACCATAAAGGGTCTCCGGAGATTAATCAGTCTCATGCTGCATGTTGCATCCGATTGCACAATTACCCTCTGAATTTTAGCATGGAATATATACTCAAGGGGGGAATGAGAAAACTGAAAGTCGGTGTGGGATTCAAAATCAAACCTACTATGCTTTTATATAATATATCCATGCTGGTCTTTCTATGCCATTTTTGTAAAAATGCTAATTATTTCTCCATAATATGGACTGTTTTTGTACATCCCTCATGGGATGCTCTTTGAGTTGTATGTAGATTGGACAATTGCTGAAAGAGTCTGATAAATAATCTGGACATCAGAATACCATTTCATCATTGTCAAAAATTATTTCGTTACTAGCTCCTTGGTTAAATCTGCTAAGGTTAGCATTTGTTCAAGTTGACTGTCATGAAGATATTTATAGTTTCTGACAATCAATTTTCCATGCTTAGCTGTAGGTTACAAGAACGCTAAGCCTGTGGGCATGCTTTGTTGTTTTGTCAAACCAGCATTTCTAATTGTCAGTTTTGCTATAAAATTTATGGTCACCTAATATTAAAAAATAGAAAATATGTAAATCTGACTACTTCTGGAACGTCCTACTTGAAGTTTATTATTGTGTAAACCCACCCTCTAACCCTTCTCCATCAGGAATCTGAATGACAAAATGTGAGTTTACTCCTGCTTTTATTACTTGGTGGTATGCCATCATGGGTATTCATCAATTCTCCGGCTTTGTTTCTTTGCGACAATTCATATCAATTTTAGATAGTTGCAATCGAGGGTTTAGTGTATGCTATCATGACTATCCATGCATTCTCCAGTTTGGGTGTTGTGAAGATTCATCATATCTCGCAACCAAAGAATACTGATGCCCTTGGGAATTCTTGTGTTTTTCTTTTTCAATTAGCCATTCACAACCTGAATAGGAGATGAAAAGATGCAAAAATAATTCAGTTATTGTTAGGTTTTTTTTGCCTCATAGTGCCTGTTTTTTGTTGATATGCTTAGATTAGGTTCTTATATATAAATTTTGAATGCTTAATTTCAGGAACAAGCTGAAGGAATGATGCAAGATCTTTGATGGAGTTTCGGATGCAGTTCAATAAATAAAAGGAAGACCAGACGTTGTATTAATTTCAGGAACAACCTACGTCTAGATGCTGTTGATATTAGGTAGCGTCAATGGAACTTTTTAGCTTGATGGGATTTCAGGAACAGCATCTTTCCATCAGCATCGCAAGGTGTTACATAATTAGCAATTGATATTAGGACCTAAAAACAATTGACCATTCAGGTAGTCAATAGGATCCTGAATGGGCATGATAGGAGGCGACGCCCATTCGGGTAGTAAATAGTTTTAGCATGTCTGTCTCTAATGGTACTTATTTTGTATCATGAATATCAGTATTTTCTAATACAAACTTAGTCAAAGTATATTTTTTAAGACGGAGGGAGTATTTCACACTTTCTAGCGTCAATGGAACTTTTTATCAACTCTCTCATGGACAAGTTTGATAATACGAATTTATTGGTTAATTTTGTGTTCAATGAAATCACAATGGAACATATGCAAAATAATGAAGGTCGTGCACCATTTGAAGACTTGACAAACATCATCAATGGAGGTAATTATTTATACTCATGTCCATAGATGCATTCACTTGTATTATTTATGGTAATTAAGCAAATATTAATCAACTTATTTTCAAACAGGTGACCATACAACATCAAATTGACAAGCGCAAATAGATGAACGTGCGCAGCATAAAAGAGAGAGAAAAAGCACGACATGCATCAATGACTCAAGAAGAAAGGGATGAAAAAAATAAAAAACTTAGGGAAAAGTATTATCAGACAAAGGAAAACACGGATGCCACCAAGCTAAAAAGGGAAAGGAAAAAGGCATGATTGGCGGCAATGACTCAGGAAGAAAGAAATGAAAAAAATAGAAAGCGTTGTGAACGATATCATCAGAAAAAGCAGGTAAATCTGATTTTGCTTTTCTGAATTCAGTGTTGCCATTTTTAGTTTATTTAATATATAGTGAATGCCATGTGGTACCAGTTGGAGTTGATTCGACCATGGAAAGCACTGATGTCTATGAAGATAGTGACTGGCTACATCGAAACAACTCATACAATCCCATGAAGATTGATAAAGATAACACATGTACCATTTTGGTTTTTTTCCTAAATACTAATTATTTTATCTTGTGTTTGTATGATGCCGAGGCCAAGGTTAATATCATGTTATTATATATATGTAGATGAATACTCTGATAAATGTATAGATCAAAGTGGCATGATTGGCATGACTGATGCATCACCGGATCTAAACCCAGGTACATTGTTTTTTTCATTAATGTTATCTATTTGACAAAGAAAAAGTGTAGTGGGCAACCCAATTGTGGTTCATGACAATGTAATAATAAATTAATGTTCTTGCAATATGTGCCCTTCTGTATTTTATTTGAGACTGTACTTTTCTATTATATATAGGTGTTGTAAATGCATCCAGTTCCCTCGACAATATTGTCACATGTCCAAAAGAGCGTAAGCGTGAGCTAGATAGAGCACGAAGGGCTGCAATGTCTCCTGAACAAAAGGCGCTTTTAAATAAGAGACAACGTGACTTGTATGCATAGAAAAATGCTACAAGAAAACTGCAAATGACTCCATAAGAGAAGGAGTTGAAACGAAAAGAGAGCAAGAAAAAATACAATAGGATGGTGAGAGAACACCAAGCAAACAATTTGCATCCATACTCAATAGCCATGGAGAGCCCTCACTTTACCCCTCAGTTTATTTTCCCTTCTTCACCTCAATCGCATGAAGCGCCTTCACACGAGATGGAAATACGAGAATTGAGGGGCACGCCTGTTAACGTCGCACCGACTGTAGTTCAAAATCCAGATGTCCAGACCCCTGAAGTGGCTGTGACACAGACCATACATAGGCAACGAGTGACCACTTGAGAGAGAAATGCCCTTCTATCCTGTCGCAATTGGGCTTTTGAAGCAAACATTGGAAGAAGTGCTAGAGGGTGTGCGGATGGAAAGTGCAGTGATTCGAACGACCCAACTCAACTGAGTGTGGTTTACAACGGTAATTAGCCTTGATCAGTATATATTGTCGGTACTTTCACCTTCGCTCTTCTATTCTAAAAACTCATACCTTTTGTTACTACAGGTGGTGTCACCCAGGAAACTCTAGTTCCACCACCTAATAATTACATAGGTACACAGACACAACCGTCTGTAGTTGACGGTACCTCTTCAATGCCTCCAAACGGTGCACAAGCTCATACGCCAGACTCTATGGTCGAGGATGGTATTTTCTTTATTAAATTTATCCTTTTTTGTTTTTTTGTATGCCATTATGTTTCTCTCATCATATATGTGGCCGTGTTGCACAGACTATGATGAGGATGTTATATTTGAGGAGGACGAGGAAGAGGATGAGGCGTACTTTTTCGCCGGACAAGGTACATCGTGTAATAGTCAAAACATTCTTTCATAAACTTTCTTTCAACGCATAACACATCAACAATTTGTCAGAAGACGACGAGGAGGGAACCAACGTTGAGCACATTCTTGACATGGATGAGGAAGAGAATAGTGAGCCTAATGTCCTTGATCCATACAATAGGGTTTACACTAATGTCCTGTCAGAGTCACACATGCTACCGTCGGTGCCGAACTGCGAGCATTGCAACGCAAAGAAATTCGAGGGTGAACCGCCCAGATTCTGTTGTCAGGGTGGAAAGATTCATCTTTCAACTCCTAATACACCATTAGAGCTCATGAGGTTGTGGTCAAGCTCGGACGCTGATGCTAGGCACTTTCGTGCAAACATCAGATATTTCAATGGCCACTTCTCTTTCACTTCCCTGTACTGCCACCTAGATCGTGTGACCACTAACATGCGAATCTACGGTGTCTACACATTCCGTGCTCATGGCCAGATTTACCATAACATACGATCATTTGGTAAAGAGGATGGTGTCGAAAAGAGACACCTCGAGCTTTATTTTTATGACGACGATCCGTCCCTTAAGCATCGAATGAGCAAGTGCCGTGAGCAATGCACCCAAAAAGACAGAGAAGTTATAGAGCAATTGGTTAGTATCTTTAATGGGAATCCCTACTCTTAGCAACTAAGGAGTATGGGACACGTTGAAAACCTCGAGGATTACCGGGTCGAGTTGAACCTTGACCAGCGACTTGACCAGAGAACATATAATGTGCCATTGACATCAGAGGTGGACACCATCTGGGTTGAGGGGAGTGAGCATCATGGTCGAGACGTTGATGTACCGGGATAGCGGAGCGCTGCCTGTTGCCTGGCGGTGTCTGGTGAACGGACGGGTCCTTGGTGGGACGTACCGAGGGCATGCGCTGGCAGGTGTCAGGTTCACGTCGTCGAGACAATGAACTCTTCGCCTGCTGTGCCGCCGCACGCTCGAGCAACATGCGAATTTCTCGATGGGCGCGGCGATCCTCGGACATCGCGGCCTCCGGAAGGCCGTGCAGCAAGGCCGTTGCTGCGGCGATGTTCTAGCTCGCCCGAGTGAAGTGAGGGAGAGTCCCATCATCGGTGAGGATCCTCCGATGCACATTACGGGCCGAGGTGCGTGCGTGCCCACCGTCTCCGCGACGCATGATCTCCTCCTCGATGTTTCGGTATTCCTAGACAAGTTGTTGCCCGGCGTCATCGATCTCCAGCTTTCGTGCTCTTAGCTGCTCCATCCTTACGTGAGATGGAGCTGCCGTCTCCGCCTCGATCCTGGCGTCGGGGTTGTCTGTTGGGGTTGTCTCCTCTCTAGAGATGCTTTGGACGTCACCCTCGGGGGTTTGCGTCATGAAGCATTCCCGGGAAGGGTGATGGCTCTCCTTGCTGGAGTCAGAGCTGGAGGACGACTCTGGTTCCTCCGTGAGGAGCCCGTAGAGTGTCTCTGGATCATGTTCGATTACCCCTACGAACTCGCTGTTTGTAGGTGGTTGGACCATGCCTAGTGCCAGAAGGTGGCCAGCGGTCGCCGCATCGCTGCGGAGACTGAACGGAAATGCTGTTGGGGCACCTCGTACGGGGCCTTCCGGAAATAGGGTTATGCTGCGCGGGGGCTCCCTGGATGACCGGGGTCCAAGGGAATCGCCCCGCGGGTCCTCAAGCCTCAGGCGGCCGAGGTTGATGGAAGGGAGAGACTGTGCGGTCGTGTGGGTCAGTGCCAGTTCTCCTCCTAGTGTGACGATGAAATCTAGGTCGCCGAAACGCACATGTGCGCCCGGGGCCCAGCTGAATGCGTGGGTGGCCATCCGAGGCCTGATTTGGAATGCGCAAAGCCCCTACCTGGCGCGCCAACTGTCGGTGTTTTGTACAGGCACCGGCAAGTAAATTTATAGTAATGCGCGTTAGGCTCGGATGGTGCGCTAAAGGACATAAGATTTATACTGGTTCGGGCCGAATGGCCCTACGTCCAGTTTGTTGCTGCTCGTGTTATTAGCACCGTGAACGGTTCGTAGTAGGGGGTACAAACGATCGAGAGAGGGACTGGTCCCAAGTCTCTGATGGAAGGGTCGAAAGGAGGTCAAGAGCTTGGTAGCCGCTTGACTATGTGTGTGTTGCCTTGTTTTTTAGTTTTTCTTTCTGGAGGAGGCGCATCCCGTTTTATAGATGAAGGGGATGGTTTTACAAGGGTCAGTGGCTTAGGATCCGTGCTCTACCTAGCCTCCTTACCCATTCTGATGGGTGCGAAAGGAAGATAAGCACCTACAATACTGTCGATGCTTCTATAGAATGTCGGGGATGGTTGTGAGAATAGTGCCTACTTGTGAGGCATGAAATTTGGAGTCTGATGGTTTTGACTTATGAACCTCGCCCACTTTGCTCCGCACGCCTATTCAGCCCTATGAGTCTCGTCGAGGGACGCCGGAGTCGAGGTTGGAGTAGCGCCTGTGGGCAAGGTCCTGCGATTTGGTGGACCCGAGGGGTCGGGAAGCTGGCCTTTGCTCTCTTGGGTCCATAATGTGGTGATGGCATGTCCGCTCATTCGTGGAGATTACAAATCCTTTTCTAGAGTGTAGTGGTTGTCGCAGTATCTTCATCGGTCCCGTGTCCCAGAGTGAAGGCGGCGCCTACAACTCTCTGAGGCGAGAGTACACGCTGCAATACCTTTTGGGCTCATGGCGCCCGGGAGGGTCTAAAGCACTGTCCCGGTCGTTCCCTAGCAGTACCTTTCCTACCTGGGGAAGGCAGTGGTATGGTCCTTGAAGCCGTGGTTGACCCGAACGTCTTGTCTTGCAACTGCACTGTCATCATGAGGGACAGGAGAGAAGTTTATCGTGTAAGATAAAACCAGCCTTTGGATATCGATCGGGCGAGGTTCGTCCTTGGTGGTCTTTGGGCGAGGCAGAGTGTATTCCTTAGCCCTCGGGCGAGACGGAGGCCAGCCCCTTGCCATCGGGCGAGGCGGGGCTGGCCCAAAGGCGTCGGGCGAGACGGTGGCCAGCCCCTTGCCCTCGGGTGAGGCGGGGCTGGCCCAAAGGCATCGGGCGAGACGGAGGCCATCCCTTTGCCCTCGGGCGAGGCGGGGTTGGTCCAGAGGCGTCGGGCGAGACGAAACCTAACTTTCATCATTTGAGCAAGGAACACAGTGGCGCCCTTGTCCGTCCAGAAGTTTTTAACGTTCGATGGTTATTGGTTCCACCTTCTAGGGTATCCTGGTATTAGGTCCCCAACAGTAGCCCCCGAGCCTCTAGGTGATTCGGATAGAACCGCCTGGAGGGTGTTTTTCGATTTCGTTAGAGTCATTTCGCCAGAGGGTGCGCACGAGCGCACCCGTTGGGTGTAGCCCCCGAGCCTCCAGGTCATTCGGATAGAACCGCCATGGGGGGTGTATCGGACCCTTCGCGGGTAAGGCTGAAGGACTTGGTTTTTTCGTCAACTGGATATTTTTTCGAAGGGGTCGTGGTATCCCATTCACGGGGATCCCATTCAGGGCTGACCTAACTGGGGCTTGACCATGGATCGAGGTCCCAGTAATGCCTGTGCCCTTGATTTTGGATCGTTTCATGGACCCGCCCTTAGTTGGGCCGGCCGTCGAGCTTCTGGGCCCTAGGCGGGCCAAAATAGAAAAAAATCTTTGTGACCTGCCTTCCCCAGGCGGGAAGGGAGTCCAGATTTGCCTGGAAGGCGAACCGTCCACCGTGATTCTCGGTGGGAAGGGATAGGGACTGTAGGCGTGTGTCCCGCGACGTGACGCGGCGGTGCGCGTGGTAGGCCTGGAGATCGAGGCGGACGGTTGCCCTTCTTGCGTCCGTCGTCCCTATAAAACCATGGGGTTCGCCCCCAAGGTTCCGTTTTTCGCTCCCTTGCCTTTGCGTCTTGAAACATCCACCGCCAATCGCCCTAGCCTCCTGCGCCCACACCGCCACCATCCACTGGCTTGTATCCGTGCTACAGCCACCGTCAAGCTTGCGCTAGCCCCGTAGCCGCCATCGGGCTCGCGCCCCCTTTTCTCCCCAATTGCTTTGATGGAGTTGTGGGGCAGATCTAGCATCACCCCACGGCGTTTGGAGGGCCTCATCCGCCGTGGCCTTCTCCGCCCACTGTCTGCCATTCAGGAGTGGCTGCTACCTGGCGACGAGGGTGAGCCGGTGCCGCCTGAAGGGTATGTTTTTTCTTTCGCCATCTTCCATGAGCAGGGATTTGCGGTACCCGCGCATAGATTCCTTCGGGGGCTGCTGGATTATTATGAGGTTTAGCTGTAGCATCTAACTCCCAACGGGGTTCAACATATGGTGGCGTTTGTTGCCCTGTGTGAGGTTTTCCTGGGGATCGATCCCCATTTTGATCGGTGGCGGTATTTCTTTACCATTAGTTTGTCGAAGAGGAAGATTGGAGGGAAAGATGTGAACGCGCCAATGGGATGTGCCAGCATTCATCTGCGTCATACCCGGTCGAGGGGTTACCCATACATGCGTCTGGCGACATCCAACAAGGGATGGCACTCGCAGTGGTTTTATGTTAGGGATGATGTGAGCGCCACCCTATCGAGGTACACCGGACGCCTTATTGAAGAGGCTCCGGAGTCGTGGAGCTGGGGCGTCCAGTCCAAAGACAAGAAACACCTCTCCGACCTTTTTTCCGCCCTTCAAGCCCTAAAGGATCGGGGCGTGAAGGGGACGGGGATTATCGGCGCCTATCATGCGAGGAGGGTGGCGCCGCTGATGGCGCGCGTGCTTCCCCTGTATCGGATGATGCCTAGAATGTCGTTCGAGGGGACGGTGCTTGTTGACGAGGCACTCCCCTTTTTGAAAGTGGCATAGCGCATTAAGGAGGCGACGGAGCTGACAAAGGACTCCAAAGGCAGCGTCTTCAACATTGTGTATCCGGTGCCCGGACATCCCTCAATGCGGCCAGAACCCGGGTTCCTTGAATTCGTAAGTCCTCTTCTCCCGTGCTCTTTTCTTTTTCCTGAATCTTCATTTTTTAATACTTGCTTTTGTGACGTTGGAACCAGCCGAGGAGGCTAGTCTTCAAAGATAGTTCGGTTTCGCTACCGAAGGACAAGGCCGCGGCGACGGCGAATCGACTCGCGGCCGAGCGGGACAAGAAAGCCAGGGAGCAGATGAAGAGGGCGAAATGACAGAAGCAGGAGGCCCGGGATTGGGGAGAGGACGTGAGCAGTGACGATGACGACGATGACGATGACGACGACGAGGTAGCCATCGGCGTGGATTGGGACGTCCTGGAGGACGAGGACACGCTGACAAGTGGCCGCCCTATCCGTGCAGGGGCCCTTCACGTTTCACGCGGAGGGGAGTGAATCGGTGAGGTCGGCGGAGGCTGATGGGTCCACCGCTTCGCACGGCGTGCCAGCTAAGGACCGGTGGATGGAGGAAAGCGAGCATGCCGCTGCTGACCCCGAGGTGATGGTGGGGAGCGGCTCTGGTGCCACGCCCCACGAGACGATGGAGGGGAGCGGCTCTGGTGCCGCGCCCCACAAGGTGAGCCCCCCTGCCCCGGGGCAGGGGATAGGCTCGAAACGGCCCTGCCCAGATGAGTCGGGGCAGGGATCTGGGGATCTGCCCCCAAAACGCTTCCGCCGACCAAGGGCATCAACGTGAGCTGCTGATTCCACTGTTTTCATCCTTTTTTCATTTCTATTTTGATCTAATGGCTATTACCTTTGTGTAGGCTCTTGCGGACGGGTCACCCCCTAGGGCTGGCGCCCAAAAAGAGTCTCGCCATTTAGGTGGGACAGATGGCGTCGCCTGGCGTCACCCCTGCTTTGGGTGGGAGTGGTGCCGACGTTGGATCTACGTTGGCCAACCCGACGGCGTCTGTGGTGGCGCCCACGCCCGCGGAGGTTACCGAGCAGGCGGCTTCCTCCATGGCAGACGTGGTGCAGCCAACCGAGGGCCGCATACCGCCGGTGGAGGTGGTCGTGATCGCACCAAGCCAGGATCAGCCGGGCACGGTCGCGGCGGTGCTTGAGGACGCAGTGCAGTCCGCGCCACTAGGGGCCCAGGTGGATCCGCCCATGATGCTTGAAGCTGCCCAGGTGGAGGAGGGTCCGGTTGGAGGGTCCTCGAGTGTGGCGGTGGTTTCGTATAGGGTCAGGAGGGAGGCGCCTCCGGCCTCTTTGTTGGGAGGAAGCCGCTCTCCCGTGCGGGGGGAGCCGCCGCTCCAGTGGATGGCCGCTCAGGACCCGACATCGGCTCTTTTCTCGCTCGATGATCATTCCGAGAGCATGGAGCGGGAGGGTCTTGACATCGGAATTTTGACCATGCTGGAGGCCCTGGACCAGGCCAGAGGAGCCCTGCGTGAAATCATTGTTCCTACTACCCAGATATTCGCTTGATTTTCTTCTTTCTTCGCACGTTTTTGTGTTTTCGCATTTCTGATACCAGTCTTCTTCCTCTTCAGGCTCTTGTTGCTCGTAGCCGGAATAAATCCTGATTCCTCCGCAAGCAGAAAGCGGAGTGGGATCGCCTCTCCGAGGAGGCCCGGCTGCGAGCAGACATGGCCGCATAGCTTGCTGCCGCCCAAGAGCGAGGGACCCAGGCGCGTCAGGATGCGGAGGAGGCCCACGGGATGTTCGAGGATTTGTCGGCGAGGTCCAAGCTGGATGGGGAGGAGATCGCCAGGCTCAAAAAGGAGTGAGACGAGCTGCTGGAGAGGAATGCCACAGCTAATGAGAAGGCCGGCGAGGTCCTGAAGGAGCTGGAGATGGAGCGGGACCTCCGACGGAAGG
Organism: Miscanthus lutarioriparius; assembly: GCA_904845875.1. NCBI lineage: Eukaryota > Viridiplantae > Streptophyta > Magnoliopsida > Poales > Poaceae > Miscanthus > Miscanthus lutarioriparius. Next base: position 168,855 of record CAJGYO010000186.1, read on the forward strand.
CCGAGAGTAGGGCCACGACCCTTCAGCAGAAGGTGGACAAGGACGTCGAGGTGGTCCGCTCTCTCTGGGCGGATCTCGATGACGCGGTAAGCCGAAGGTTGAGCACCGAAAATGTCTCCGTCAAGCTGGAAAAAGAGGTTGCCCATGCACGAAGGGCCCTTCAGGTTGAGAGCGATGAGCATGATCTACTGCAAGCTACGGTCGGGGTGGTCCTTGATGCCCTGAAGGTGGTGGAGCCGGTGGATACCAGCCCGCTTGCGGCTCGTGCCGCAAGTATCACGGCTCAGGTGGGCCAGCTTGAGGAGAGTGCTTTTCACGCCGGGATTACTCAGGCCTTCACCGTTGCTCATGCTCATTACAAGAAGGAGATCAACCTAAAGGTGATGAGCGAAGGTTTCCCGCCTACCTATGAGGATGATGAGCTGGAGGCGATTGAGAAGGTGGTGGCTCCCCTTGCGAAGAACCTAGCGGATAGTCTGAAAGAAATGGTTCTCCCTTCGCGGGAGTAGTTAGTTGAATAATTTTGAGAACAACTTATATGTAATACGTGGACAAGTGTCGGTATTTTCAAGTCTAGACGCGGTTTCGTAATTTTGCTTCATAATTTCGTTTTGTTTGATCTTTTGCGATCTTACCAATCCGTTCCCCCGAATCTTGCCGCTGGTCTTGATGCGAGGAGATTGTTTGAAAAAAGAAAGGAAGGTAGCCGTACCTTAACCAGCCCCCGAGTAAGGTCCGATCCCTTGCATTTGCTGGGGTCGGGTGTTACTAGAGACCAGAACGTTTGGATGGAATCCCAATCCGTGGTTTTTGTGACAGGGTCGGCGAAGTCCTTGGATGGCATTGCAATATTCCCCGCCCTGTCTTCCAATAGAAATCCCCAAATGGGGACTCTATGGGCTCGGCAAGGTAGGGCCTTCAAACCTGTGTCCCTATACTGAGCGGCTCGAGCCCCCGGGCCTTGTCAGGGTCTGATAGGGGTCGACCGTAATTTGCGTGTTACCCCGTCCTCAATTTTCGCAATCGGAGGGGCTGAGTAAACGATACTTGCCTCGACGGCTTGAGTATCGTGCTCAATGAGCTCGCTAATGGGTACATTTGTGTGGAATCCGGGTCCATCATTTGCTGATGGGGTCGGCAGAGCCATCTAGTGGCACTCCACAACTTCTTAACCCGCCTCCCGGCAGATGCCCGAGCCGTTCGATAGGCTCAGGCGGCCCGATGGCCTCTCCTCGATGGAGATTCTGTGGGTTTGGCTCGGGGTTAGAATCGAACGAGAAAAGGTTTGAGATGTCCTAGTCCGCTTCTGAGCGGGGTTGGGCAGGGCCGCTAGGGCTCGTCTCAGTTATTTCTCCCTGGCTCTGTTTGATACGAGGCGGCCTCGAGCCCCTTGTGGGCCGGCCTTCGAACCTCGGTCTGTTGCAGCTCATATCGAATGAGGCGACTACCGTTTCGTGACGCGACACGAAGCGTTGGGATGCAGTGATTTGCATATGCAATGTTTGAATGTGTAATTTTGAAACAAAAAGCAAGATTACCTTGGTGGCATGAGTGATGGGAAGCTCCTACCAGATGTGTCCGCGCAGGGTTCGGATCCTGATGTTTGTGACGAGGTTGGAGTAACCTGCATAAGAATCGCTATTCTTTGTTTTCGTATTTCGGTGGCGATCCGAGCCGTTCGATTAACTTGGGCAACCTGACAGCTTCTCCTTTGGGGGAGATTCTGTAGGCGGACCCCTCCGAATCCTTCTTGAGAAGGCAGACGTTGAAACTGGAGATGCGGGGGGCGTTGAGTGTGATTTTTCTGGTGAACAAAAACAACGTAGCTACCGGAGCGTAGGGTCTGCTAGTTCGTCCGGTCTTACTCAAAGTTTTATGCCTGTTTTTCGCGCCTCTGGTTTCAAGCGTATGGAGGGGTCGGGTGAGGAGGATATCTAGACTGGTAGACACGCTCGGCAGCCCCCGAGTCATGCTCGTGTCCCCGCTGTTCGACGGGGTCAGAAGCTTGGTAAAGAAGGCAGAGATGCTTATCTTTCTTTGGACATTCGTTCGTCGTTTGCTCCACTTTACAGAGATCCTGTCGTCGGATCGTTCCGTGGTCCGGCATGGGGAGGCGAAGGGTCGTCTGCCCACGTGGGCGCCTTTCGCCTTTCCTTAGCTGCGGTGCCTCCTCTTTAAATAGGGAGGGGGAGGAGAGTTCTCATCGCACCTCTTCTTCTGCCTCTGAGCCGCTACCTCTCCTTCTTCCTTTTTGCTGAATGCATCCATGCGTTGCGGCGGTTCCTAAGTGAGGAAGGGTAATGCCAGAGGGAGAGAGAGAAAAACTCACCGATCTGCTCCTGGTTCTGGAGTGTGATGTCGAGCTAGAGGTCATCCAACGTAGATGAGGTGGTGCGGGCCGCCTTCGCTAGGAAGAGCTTGATGCCGCCAAAAGAGGAGTACTGGAGGGTGCTGAGTGTCATCAACCTCGTCGTCATTCATTGCGACCTCCCCACGGTGGGAGGCACCTTCCGTTTAGGCACCATTGTCGGGGTTGTGGTTGATGATGATGGCGTAGTCCCCGGATGCCCCAGTGGAGGGGTACCACAGTCGCCGGCGTGGTGCTCGTTGTCACAGATGGCGGCGCCTTCGAAGGTCTTGCGGAGTGGTAGGGCGTCGCCGATGGGGGGCATGACGCGGTGGCCGCAGTAGATGAACTGGCCCATGTACATGTCCTCGGTGGCGACAAAGAGCTCCTTCTGGTGGTTGTGCCTGAAGCGGTTGGCACTGCGACCGTGGTAGCAGTTGTAGTCGAGCTGGGTAGAGATTGTAATCAAAAAGTTTTGTGGGGGAGCCCCCGAGTGGCTTGTCTTTTGAATTTAAGAGTACATTAGCCCTTTTCGTGCTGAGATTGTTTTGTAAGCCGTGAATTTGTGCAAAAATGAACAAATCTTCGTGTCTTGTTGTGGCAAACCATTTTTTAGTTTCCTTTACTTCGGAGAAGGTTTTTGGCGCCTTCCGATTCTTCTCATAGTCTTCCTCCAAAAAACTTGGGATACGGGCGGAATGATTCTGATCACGCTGGTGAGCGAGGAGGCCGTAGCTGCTGGGGCATGGGTTTCCCACAGTCGTACCAGTTGTACTCAGAATCAGTTCCCCAAGTCCTAGTTTTTGGGAGGAACTTAGAGAAAGTTTGACACATGGGATGTTCGTGGGGTAAACATACTTATGTCGTTTGCACCAGCCCCTGAGCGAGGTCTGACCCCTTGCTTTTTGCTGGGGTCGGGCGTCACTAAAGCTCGGGGATTTGTAAAGACAGAAAACTGATAAGGACAAAGTATGCGTTTATTTAGGGGTAGAAGCGACGTAGCTGTTCGATGTTCCAGGCATTGGTGAACACCTCGCCGTCGATGGTTTTCAGCTTGTAGGTGCCCGGGCGAAGTACTTCCACGACGACGTAGGGCCCTTCCCAGGGGGGCGAGAGTTTGTGGCGGTGCTTGTTGCTCTGCACAAGGCGGAGGACGAGGTCCCCGATGTTGAAGGATTGACCCCGCACCCGCCGGTTGTGGTACCATCGCAACGCCTGCTGGTGCTTAGCTGAACGGAGGAGGGCGATGTCGCGGGCTTCATCTAGTTGGTCCATGGCGTCCTGGTGGGATGCCTCGGCCCCTTGTTCGTCATAAGCTCTGATTTTTGGTGCTCCATAGTCAAGGTCCGTTGGGAGAACAGCCTCGGAACCGTAGACTATGAAGAAGGGTGTGTAGCCGGTGGCCCGGCTAGATGTTGTCCTTAGGCTCCAGAGCACGGCCGGAAGTTCGGTGAGCCAGCGCGCGCCGAACTTGTTCAACCGGTTGAAGATCCTAGGCTTGAGGCCCTGTAGGAGCATGACATTTGCGTGCTCAACCTGCCTGTTCATCCGGGGGTGCGCGACGGCCGCCCAATTGATCCGGATGTGTTGTTCGTCAGAGAATCAAATGAATTTCCGCCGTGAACTGTGGTGCCGTTGTCCGTGATGATGGAGTTCGGTACTGCGAAGCGATGGATGACATCGAGGAAGAATAGCACAACACCGCTCGGATTTGATCGTGGAGATTGGTCGAGCTTCAATCCATTTTGTAAATTTATCTATGGTGACAAGCAGGTGGGTGAAGCCCCCGGGCGCCTTTTTGAGTGGCCCAACCAGGTCGAGCCCCGAACCACAAAGGGCCACGTGATGGGGATCGTCTGGTGTGCCTGGCCAGAGGTGAGTCTCGCCGAGTGTAGCATCGACATCCTTCGGCCGGTGCGCATTATTTGCTCGGCATCGGCCATCGCGGTAGGCCAAGAGAAGCCCTCGTCGGAATGCATTCCCAACTAAGGTCCTTGGTGCGGCATGATGGCCGCAAGCCCCACCGTGGATATCGCCAAGCGTAAGTTTTTCCACATTCGCCGAGGATACAGAGCTGCAGGATCCCGATGTGACCCGTTTGTAGAGTTCACCTCTACAAGGATGAAGGACTTGGCCCGGCGTGCAAGCCATCGGCCCGCCTCTTGTTATTTGGTAGTATGTTGCGAGGAGGTAGTCAAGGTAAAGCGTTCTCTCCGGTCGTCGGGAGGGTTGACCTCTCGCCGGTTCCTCTTCAAGCGCCCATAACCTCGTGGTCGGGCGGATCGATTGGCGGATTGGCCCCAGGATCGAATAGATGGGCCATCGATCATTTGTTTCGACCCCATGTAGCGCATCGAGGGTTTGTGTTGATCATCGGCAAAGACACCGCCGGGACTAGCTCTTGGTCGGATGTCGCCATGAAGCGTGTCGGGCCGCTTCGCTGAGGCGCCTTTGGGATGTGGTTGAGTTCGAGGTCGTCGGACTTCTTAACAAGATGCCTCCATCTTGGCATCGTGGCAGCTCGACTCCTTCATGACCTAGTTGACGACCAGCTAGGAGTTGCCTCGACGCCGAGACGCGTCGGATGCCCAAAGACGATGGTGATTCGAGGCCGTTGATGAGCGGTTCAGATTCAGCGGTATTGTTTGATGAGGGAAAGTGGAGCCAAACCATGTACCTCATGTGGACCCCGAGGGAGATATGAAGACTATTCCGCGACGGTGCCGTTCTTCCTCGCCGATCCATCAAGTACATTGTCCAAAGACTTTTGATCGACGATTGTTGGTGGCATTTGGACCTCGGTCCACTCTGCATGATGAAGTCACCAAAGACCTAGGATTTGATCGTTGTCCGGGGCATAAGTAATGCCTCGATCCATCAGCTCCAGCGCCCACTTTTCGGTTCTTCCTATAGCGCCCGGCTACGGACAACTTCGCCGAGGGGAAGGACGCCACGATCATCATAGGGTGTGACTCAAGTAATGGCGAGGGTTCTCTTGGTGATGAGGATGGTGTAGAGGAGTTTCTGGATTTGGGGGTAACAGGTTTTGGAATCGGATAGGACCTCGCTGATGAAGTAGACAGGGCGCTGTACCTTGAAGGCGTGCCCCTCTTCCTCTCGCTCTACCACTAAGGCGGAGCTGACCACTTGCGTGGTGGCCGATATATACAGCAGGAGGGATTCTCCATTGCCGGAGGGACTAGGACCGCGGTTTAGTTAAAATTGTTTAACCATGTCAAGCGCCTCAGGTTTCTACCTGTCCACTTGAAGTGGTCAGCTTTCTTTAGGAGTCGATAAAGGGGAAGTCCTCGTTCGCCGAGGCACGAAATGAATCGGTTGAGGGCGGCAAGGCACCCTGTGATTCGCTGAACCCCTTTTATGTTATGGATCGGGCCCATTCTTGTGATGGCTGAGATTTTCTCTGGGTTGGCTTCTATGCCTCGTTCGGAGACAATAAAGCCGAGCAGCATGCCCCTCGGGACCCCGAAAACACATTTTTCGGGATTGAGCTTGATGCCGTTTGCGTGGAGTTTCACGAAGGTTTGTTCGAGGTCGGCAACAAGGTGGTCGGCCCTTTTGGACTTAACCACGATGTCGTCGACATAGGCCTCAACGGTCCACCCGATGAGGTCCCCGAAGCAGTTGAGCATACAGCGCTGGTAAGTCACCCCAGCATTCTTCAGACCGAACGGCATTGAAACATAGCAGAATGATCCGAAGGGGGTGATAAAAGACGTCATGAGCTGGTCGGATTCTTTCATTGCGATCTAGTGGTAGCCGGAGTATGCGTCAAGGAAGCAGAGGGTTTCACACCCTGAGGTGGAATCAACTATTTGGTCAATGCGTGGTAAAGGAAATGGGTCCTTTGGGCACGCCTTGTTGAGGCCTGTGTAGTCGACACACATCCTCCATTTCCCACTCTTCTTTCATACGAGAACGGGATTTACCAGCCACTCCGGGTGGTTTACTTCCTTAATGAATCCCGCGACTAATAGTTTGGCTATCTCCTCGCCGATGGCCCTGTGTTTCTCCTCGTCGAAGTGGCACAGGCGTTGCTTTACTGGCTTGGAGCCCGGGTGGATTTTTAAGGTATGCTCGCGACCTCCCTCGGGATGCCCTGGCATATCCTGTGGTTTCCACGCAAAGATATCTTTGTTATCGCGAAGGAAGTCGACGAAGCGCTTTCCTATTCGGAGGAGAGCGTAGTACCAATGCGTACCCTCTTAGCCTCGGAGCTTCTGGGGTCTATGAGGACCTCCTTGGTGCCCTCGGCTGGTTTGAATGACCTGGTTGTTGTCTTGGTGTCGGGTGTTTTTTCGGCAACCTCCTCCCTGAGGGTGATGAGCTCTTTGGAGGCGACAACCGTAGAGGCGTGATCGCAAAGATTCGACTTTCGCACTCGTGAAGCGCTATTTGGAAGGAGGTGCCGATGGTGTTGACCCATGGGGCCCGGCATCTTCAAAGCTTGAGGTGCACGATAGTTGGGGACGCCATGAACTTTGGCGTAACATGGTCGCCCCAGATGGCGTGAAAAGTCGGAGGGAACCCTACTACGTCGAAGGTGAGGGTCTCGATCTCGTAATTGGACCGATCCTCGAAAGTGACGGGCGATTGATCTCGCCCCTAGTGGCATGGCCTACCTACCGTGTGCATGACGCCATGGAAGGGTGCTCGGATGGGACGGAGGTTCGTTCGATCGACGCCCATCTCGTCGAGCGTTTTGGCGTACATGACGTTGAGGCCGCTGCCTCCGTCCATCAGTACCTTTGTGAGCCGCTTTGGACCGACGATCGGGTCGACGACAAGCGGGTATCTTCCTGGGTGTGGGATCGCGCCTGGGTGGTCGGCCCGGTCAAAGTTTATGGTGGATTCTGACCATCGGAGGAAGGCAGGTGTGGCCGGCTCGGCCGTGTAGACCTTGCGGCTCGCGACCTTTTGGCGGCGTTTGGAGTCGTAGGCCGCTGATCCTCCGAAGATCATCAGGGCACCATTTGGAGTCGGGAAGGTGTCGTCCTTCTCCTCGACGTCATCTGTACTGGGGGCAGGTTCCTTCCCCCGCTCCCCCTTGTTGAGGCTCCCGGACAAGTATTTGCGCATGAGGCCACATTCCTTGTATAGATGCTTGGCCGGGAAAGCGTGGTTTGGGCATGGCCCCTCGAGCATTTTTTCAAAGTGGTTCAGAGTGCCTTCCGCGGGCTTCCCGGCAACTTTACTTTCTGATCGGGCGATGGCCACGAAGCGAGTTGTCGCGCCGCTGCTTCTTATTCTTTCTCTTGGGTAGACGGCCGGAGGTGCCTTCGTCGGCTGCCTCATCCCCGCCTTGCCTTGCCGTCGGGCGGTCGAAGACGGCTCCGACCGCTTTTTCTCCCGAGGCATGGCTGGTGGCGATGTCCAGAGTTCCTTGGTGGTCCGGGCCCTCCGCGCCCCGGCTTGTGTGGACGAGGGATTCGTGAGTTGTCCCGGATAGGAAGGCTCCTATCACGCGTCGGCATCGGCGACATTAGGGAGCTTCGTTGGTAATCGGGAGAAGCATCGGATGTACCCGTGGAGGGTTTCATCAGCCTTTCGGCGCAGCAGTTCTTGAGGTCCCATGGGTTTCTAGGACGTTTATACGTGCCTCGAAGTTACCCACAAAGATCTCTATGAGATCCGCCAGACTTTGAATGGCGTTGGACCGGTAGGTGCTCCAACCACGCCGCGGCTTTAATCGGCTAAGAATAGCGGGAGATTGTGAATAATGAAGTTGTCATCACTTGCACCACTCGCCTGGCAGGCAAGCCGATAGTCTTCGAGCCAAAGCACGGGGTTCGATTCTCCAGAATACTTTAGGATATTGGTGGGTGGTCGGTACCTCGGGGGGAACACAGCGTTGAGGATGTGTCGGCCGAAGGCCCGAGGGCCTGGCAGGCTAGGGCTCGGGCTCCAATCCATGCCATCGCTAGTAGCGCCGCCGCTTGCCGAGGATGATAGCCGTGACGGGCTCCTTCCCTTTTGTCACCGTGGGTGCGCCAAGGGGCGTTGTGGGTGCTGGCATGTCACGGTTGTTGCTGAGATGTTGATGTACCCGATAGCGCAGATCGCTGCCTGTTGCTGGCGGCGTTCGGTGAACGGACATGTCCCTTGGTGGGACGTACCGGAGGGCATGCGCGGGCAAGTGTCGGGTCGCGTCATTGAGACAACGAACTTCTCCGCCGCCGCTGGGCCACGACGCCGAGCAACTGCAGGCGTATTTTCGATGGGCGCGGCGATCCTCGACGCGTCGCCGCCTCCCGGAAGGCCGCGGCAAAGCAAGGCCGCGTACGCGCGGCGATGTTCTGGCTCGCCCGAGCGAAGTGAGGGAGAGTCCCATCATCGGTGAGGATCCTCCGATGCACATCATGGGCCGAGGTGCGTGCGTGCCCACCGTCTCACGCGACGCTTGATCTCCTCCTCGATGTTTATTAGATTCCAGGACGTTGTTGCCCGGCGTCATCGATCTCCAAATACCGGCTTTTAGCCGCTTCCATCCT